>JAHBCN010014947.1:0-21789 GCA_019359885.1 Listronotus oregonensis
ACATTAAACGGGCTAAAATTGTGTCATGTCAAAGTTACCTAAAAGTATCTATAATTTTCTTTATGCTCTATGCTTCTTTAAATAAAATTATTTTTAAATATTTAATTATTTTTTTAAATAAAAGCCGTTTTTTAATTACCAGAACTAACCAATCCTAAAAAAGTACAACATGCGTATAAAACGGATTAAAATATTTGGTATAAACTAAAAGCAGTAAACTACTTTAACTATTTGCTTTTATAAAAAAAAGATATACACGTCTGGCAAACCAATTTCTTAGGATTTTTGGTGCTATAAAAGGAGATGTCAATTTAATAGGCAAAGGCTTGAGCGAAATAAAGACAGACAAAAAACGTGTAGAGGCTGATTTCCCTTTTACCGAGCCAAAAAGAAGAGGGGAATGATGCCAGATCTTACGATTATTCGTAAGATCACACAATTTTGGATCCGATTTCACGATTTTATGAACAAGGTAGCAATTCTGACGATTTTTAAATGAATCATTTTAAAATTAAATATTGTATTTGAATTATTAATTTACTTTGTTGCTGTAGTAATAACAATAGCATATCAAAAAAAAAAAAAACCGGGAATCCCCGACGCCTTCAAGCGGTTATCGAGCAGAATGGGATTCCCCGTTGATTGCCGGTAAAGGTGGCTGATAATTTATTTGTTTGCATTTTTACGCGGTCCTGTCTCGTATCGTAAATTTTACATAAGTCAAAACCATTAAAATTATTTTATTTAGAAAAAGTTTAATTGGCGACAAAAATTGTTATGATATTTCTATCAATAAAAACATAATACGAAAGTATTAGTGATATATTATTTAGCGATAAAAGAAATATACTGATTCAAACAAGGACTAAGCATAATGTAGTAGTGCCTATTACCTATTCGTTTGTTTAGTCTTTTAATATTTGAATTGGTGTAATGTAAAGTTACATTAAGTTTAATAAATGTATTAAACACTTTTATTGTGTTTTTCTTTTTAACAATATTATTTAGTAATTTTTAATCTTCACTCTCCTCACAATTTCTTACGATTTTTTGTCTTTGTATTTCATGATTTCTGCTTATCTCATCTGGCAATACTGCACACACTACTCAGTATCAACCAGTCCCCGGACGGCAATGCAAGTGAACACGACTGGGCAATGTTGCCAACCAGATTTATGTTGTGTGGCCCAATAAAATTACAAATACCTATTATTAAGATAATCTTTAACCATTCTAAAATACAATATTTTTTACAAATTTTTTTTTTGCTAAGCGCATAACTTTTTTTTAAATAATAAATGTAATAGAATGTATGGTTTTAAAAACATTTTTAAAATTGCTATTAAATATTTTACGAAATGACAACACTGTCGACAATATCCTAACGAATCGAAGGCACAGTCGACCGTCGTTATGTTGAAAGTGGGATAGGGGAAATTGTTGTCGTTCTCTTTTTTATCCGGGGTCATACCATATGTATCCTACTCTATTACATTAAAATTGGCTCCCAAGCCCTTGCCTTGCCAATCCTAAATACCAGGGGTTGCAAACTTGATTAGACCCAAGATCTACTATTTACTGACGACACCCTGTGCGATCTACCAATTACATACTTCTTGAAATTTTAAATGAAACAGCATAGTTCAGTACAGTCTGTTCTACGTATTTATATTTTTTGCCTTGCCACGATCGAATGGACTAATAGTCGAGATCGACCGGTCGACGACCAGTAGGTCACCCCTGATATATACCATTTAACAAATAGAATATATGGATACAATTTATAAAATTTTAAAACGTTTTATTTATTATATACTCGGAAAAATTGAGCTTTTCAATACAATCGAGCTTTTTTTTTATTCAGTTTACTTTAATAGATTTTTAATACTGGTTGATGTTTCTATTTGCTTACCTTAAATTAAAATATGGACACCAAACCACGCGTTTGTTATTAAAATATTTTAATATTTTTTAATGCTTCTTTAACATTTTTAAGGAAAAAACAAATTTAATAAATGTTTTTTTTTATTATCCCAAATTTTGCAGAACTTAAGCTTTGCAGGTTAATAAAAGCTTCAATGTATCCAATATGATTTTCTTATTATAAAGGAAAGCTGCAATTTTTGCACAAGAAACCCTTTTTTTTATACAACGGATCATGAAAAATACAAATTTAAGAAATATTTTTAAAATATAAACTATTTAAATTATAAAAGAGTTTTATTATATTTTGTTTAACCTTGATAGTAGCATCGCAAGACCAATAAGAAAAAAAAATGCTTAACATATGAAACTATGATATACTTGTTACCTTGAAAGTGTCATCCCCAGATAAATAAGAAAAAAATAATTCCTTAACATATAAAACTATGATATACTTACTTACTTTACTTAACTTTTTTAATGTTTCGAAATAAATATCATTTTTTAACACAGTGTTTATATAAATCATTTTAAAAGAAACTGTAAAAACATATTCATATTCATATTTTTTATACGATAAATAATTTAAGTAATACCAATATAATATATTGTAACATGTTCTGAAAATAAAATGCAAACTACTTAACTTGAAATCAAAAGGTTTAACAACTTCTGCAACGTTATAAGATGACATTTAAGCAGTAAATTAGAGTTTTAAATTTATTTCTTGTGTTAAACTTTTCTTTTTTTTTTTATTTAGATTTAATTAGACTGTAAAGCATTTGTTTATTATTTTTTTATTACCTTTATAATTAAAAAATTGCATGCATCTTAAACCTAACTTTCTTCTAGTAGGGGGCCGTATGTTTTAAATAAAAAAAAAAATATATATAAAATATATTTTTACCAAAACACATTAAACTGTGTGAGTTTTTGTAAATTTGTTATGGTTATGTTTACTAGGTCCAACTATTTTACTTGTAATGTCGACCCAAATAATAGGGTACCAACTAAAAGTTTTTGAAAGCCTATAAATAAATACATACACCCGTAACCAAAAAGTTTTATCATTAACCCTATTTGATTGGACTAACAACTGTTTAAACCTATTATCTAATTTACAGAACTAAATCTAATTTTAATAGCGCCAAACCACAAACAGTGCTGTTTTAAAACCTATTTTGCTTCGGTTATTATAGACCGTTACATACTAATCACATACTTCTAAAAACAAAAAGTAAACCTTGAAGTTTTTAGGTAACTGTTGGATATTTGCACTAATAATATAGGCAAAACTCCATTTAAAATAAAAAAATCATTTTATCTAAATTGCCTCTGACACGTAAAATGCTAATAAAATCCAGAAAGTAAGTAATGAAGGGAACTGGCCCGTAACTTAAACAGATTAAATGCCATAGTTTGACCTTTATTTACCATAAAAGAAATTAAGTAATTTTTCAGAAAATGATAAGTGTTATTGATTGAGGAAATTAGGGTTTTTATTTTATTGTCTGAAATTTTCGTATTTGTTTTATTAAAAATATAGTAAATCAAGAAAAAGCCTTATACCTTAATGGCAATAAAAAGATATTACCACGATAAGTTGGTCGAGAATAAAGTATTTTTAGTTAAGTCGACTATTACTTGATAAAATTGTATGTTAATTTTAATATTAAAACTCACTAACGCATGCTTTGATTTTTACTCAAGGAACAAATCCTAGTGAACTATGTAGACAGTGAAAATTTAACAAATTTTTAATATGTTGTAACATTTTTTTGTATTATCACATACCTAATAGCTATACAGGGGATGCCAATAGTTTAACTTAAAAATACGCTTGCACTGTACAGGGTGTCCTATTTTCGTGTGTTTTACGGGGTTTCTCGCTTATGAAACATCTATTCATATCATACTTTTCAAAATGTTCAAAATTTTGGTTTTGTGCCATATTTTTTAGATAAATGATAACGATAATCTAGAACTAGCATTAAAAAATTCAATAGCAATCATTTGACGTTGATTAATTTGACTGTCATTAATTTAAACCAAAGCCGCCTATGTTGAAAAGTAAATAATTGCCTGTTTTTATGCTGTTTATAAAATAAGTTATATTTTTAGAAAGCTCTTCGTGTGGCAAATAATATGACGAAAAAATATACCGGGTGTTCCATTTAAAAAAGTGCAACTTTGGCTAATATCTCAAAGAAAGTAAATCCGAGAAAAATTTCAAGTACGCCACTGTATTCTGCGTAAAAAGTTCTATAAGTTATCAGATACCTAAGATACGAGGGGTAACTGAAAATACAACATTTTTAAATCACCCTGTAGCGAAGAAACTAAGGGGGCTAGGACAAATCTGTTTGCGGCATCTTTCGTTTGATAAAAAAATAGCACGGTGTTGCGAAAACCGCATCTTTGTAAATTCACTCATAAGCGAGAAACCCCGTAAAACACACGAAAATAGGACACCCTGTACTTGCAATACCATTATAACGACATTTAATAATGATTTTCTGTTATCTATTGTTTTTAAAATGCTATATTTTATATTGCTAGTAATATTAAAATAACGTGTTTGACTAATAATTTGTCTACAGGGTTGACCCAAATTCATTGGTGTTATTAAAGAATATATACCAAGTTTAGGTCAAAATAGTAACATAGGGAGACATATTTTCTATTTTATTATTGGTTGAATCAAAATCATTATGCAATATTGACATTAAGGTGCATTTAGACATACAGGGTAATTTAATATTTAAGTCCCTAAGTTTGTTACCATATTTCTCTATAACATAAAGTAAAAAATTAAAGGTTTAAAATATTTTAAAACATTACCTTTAAATATTTAAACAATAATAGAATTTGTTTGTACATACTATGAAAGAGCATTTAAAATAATATTAGATTTTATAAAAAAGTTATTATGTCATTAATCAAAGGAGTAAAAAGTGACATTTGGAAAATCCTTTATTTATACAGTAAGGGATTCCAATTAGAGGCAACCTACAGCCATCTGCCAACCAAATACCAATTTATTAAAATGTGTTAAAATGTATTAAAAATAGGGTGCCTAAAAAATTATGGTCAAGGTTTAATTTTTTTTAATTTAAAATTTTTGATACTTCGTGTATAATGTTTATTTTTGTTTTTTTATTTTACATGGCAATACGATATACCACCCATTTTTTCCATAATTTTATAAATAAAAACTTAATTTATTTATTCTTTATTTAATTTTAAATTTTAAAAATTTTAAAATGTTTATTTATAAAATTGATTGAAATAGTGGTGTAGTATACTAGTACTAAACCATGCAGAACAAAAACATAAGAATTGACAATATACAGAAAGTATCAAATTTTGTTTAATAATCATAGCCTAGACTTAATTTTCTTAGCAACCTATGCCCAATACATTTTTTTCATACTACATTTAATAAAAGATAATTTTCATATGGTTGGCAGGTGAGTGAAATTTGGATCTTGACTAATTAAGATTAATTTGGATCTTAGACCAATAGGAATACACAAAATATATCCAGATTAGGCAAAACTGCAAGAGATTCTTTGGAAACCTATATTTCTAAAACAATAATTTTTTTTTAATGTGAAATTAAACGAAAAATAGGTATAATATACCAAATTATCAATAATTTTAAGACCGAAAAAGTTATGGCAAAATATTGGTAAAAAAATAAATAAAATTTCATGAAGCTACGCCTCTGGTCCATAATAGTCAATAAGGTATAATATTAGAGCGGGCATTTCAGTAAATGTTTTAACTTTACCCAGTTTTATTTATATCTAAAAAAAATTGAAAGGAAAGGGAAAACTAAACTTCTTAAAATGTTTTTTACACCCTCTATCTTAAACATGGGGCAGTTTTGAAGCAATGTGCATATAAAATTGTTTCCCTATTTTGACCGTTAAATGTTTTATTAGACGATTTAATGTTTTTTAAATTACCCTGTACATGGCCTCAAAACCTTAACGCTTACTAATTAAGAACTTGATTGGATTTAAAAAATATATATTTGTTAGGTGTAACAAAAAATACCTTTTCTTCCAAACACCCGTAGTGTTTGGAAAAAATTATTTATGAATTTTAACCACTGACAAGCAATTTTTTAATTACGGTTATTCAGGATTAAAATTTAAATCCATTAAAATATATTTAATAAATTCTTTAAATTGTTTTTGAAGAAATGATATAAAGACACAAAAAAACTTTTTAAACTGTATTTACTTAAATTATTTAAAATCATTTAGCAAGAAACACATGCAGAATTTTCTTTCGTTATTATTTCTGTTAAGAACTTGTTAATTCTTTAAAATTATGTCATTTTTTTTATTTTGTTATTTTAAAACTACTAAGATACCTACAAAAAATTGTATAAAGGGGTTGTAAAGGTAAAATCACAGGTTAACCTACCATTAAAATTTCTGTTTCGGGTTGCAGATTATTTTAAGCATATTTAACTAAGCTGGCAATAATTAAGTAAACCATCAACGAAATATAAATAGTATCAGGGTATCTAAGGGTAATTTTACAATATAAATGGTAGATATTATAGCTGTTAAAGATTAGTTTATATATTTAGTTTACGAGTGTTACAAAGCTTTTTTAAACCAAATAGCATTACTTATTTCTTCTTTTAATTTTGACAGCGATGCACGTTTAAAATTACTTTGTACAGAATTATTCCTTTGGTTTAAAAATTTAACCCAACACCGCCAATTTTTCCGCAATAAAACCAAACAAAAATCGTTATACCCTTTAACAATCTATTTAACGAAGGATGTAAAACTTTTATAACTTTTTAACTCCTTTACCTAGAGCTATGAAAATGAGGAATATCGAGAGATCGTCGCTATCAATTTGCTTAATTAAGTTAGTGAAGCAAAACTTAGTTGATTAAATTTTCAAAAGTTAGCTAAAATTTTATCGTTTCGCTTTTCTAAATGAAAGCCAATTTGTTTGAGAAAATTTCGTTTATTTAGTTTTCGGAAAAAACGGTTTAAATTTCCTTTTGTAATAATTTAGTGGCTATCGCACGACATAATAATTAGTGGGGGGAGGGAGGTTGCTTCCTTGAAATAGATGTTTTTTCGTTATCTTCCATTTATGCATGATATTATATATGACTTGAAAAGATATTTATTTTATATATATATATATATATATATTATATATATATATATATATATATATATATATATATATATATATATATATATATATATATATATATATATATATATATATATATATATATTTATATATATATATATATATATATATATATATATATATATATATATATATATATATATATATATATATATATATTATTTATATATATAATTATATATTATATATAATATATATATTATATTAATATATAATATATATTAATAATTAATACGGTGTTTCTTAAAGCTGGTTCCCCCCTTTAACTTTTTTATTTTTAGGATGGGAAAATGATATTTGGCTTGTCAATATGTGACCTAAAAATGCATTGAATGACTTAATTGTTTTTTATGATTTCCGGTTTCACCGGAAATGACCTCAACTTTTGAATTTTAAATGGAACACCTAGTATTTTTTTACCTATTCGATGGCATTCTAATACATTGACACCCCATATGTCTACTTTTGACATTTTTCTTTAAAAATATTTAATTTTTTAAAATTCAATCAAGAGTGCTATGACGTCGTTAAAACAACCAATTTTGAGTCCAGGAGACATGGAAAAATAGTTTAAATTATCTTTCATATTTTATGTCTTTTCCAGAAGGATAAAAATATTTTAAAATTTTATTTCTGGACATAACTATTTTTTTCAAATGTAACGATGGTGGCTCATTGGCATATTTGAAAAGAACATTTTTTTGTGAATAATTTGATACCTCACACTTGATATTTGGAGTTAAATCAACACTAAAAAAGCTAAAATATAGGCATAGTAGTTGTTGCTTATAAGAAAAATAATTTTTATATTTTTATTATTATTATTATTATTAATTATTATATTTATAGGTATTAAAATCAAAATGCCATATTAATAAACACAGCAATAACTTTAAATAAATAACTCGCATTTAATTAATAAACTATGTATCATCATTGTTTAAAATAAACGTTTTTGTTTATTTTCAAGCCAATCTGACAAAATTGCCGAAATGCATGTGACTCTTTTAATCGTATGCCACGGCCCGGATATTTGAATAATTTCATAAGCAACAACTACTATGCCTATGTTTTTGCTTTTTTAGTGTTGATTTAACTTAAAATATCAAGTGTGGGGTATCAAATTATTCAGAAAGAAATGCTCTTTTTAAATATGCCAACGAGCCACCATCGTTCCATTTGAAAAAATTAAGTTATGTCTAGAAATAAAATTTTGGAATCTTTTTACCTTTCTGAAAAGGACATAAAATACGTCAGATAAGTAAAACTATTTTTTCACGCCTCCTGGACTCAAAATTAGTTGTTTTAATGACCAAAATGTCAAAAGTTGACATATGGGGTGTCATTGTATTAAGGATGTCATTTTCTATCAAATAGGTGAAAAAAATACAGGGTGTTCCATTTAAAATTCAAAAGTTGAGGTCATTTCCGGTAAAACCGGGAATCGTCAGAAACAATTAAACACGTCATTGAATGCATTTTTATGTTATATATCGACACGCCAAATTTCATTCTCCCATCTTAAAAAATAAAAAAGTTATAGGGGTATATACAGGGTGCCACAGATTCTTCGAGTGCATGCATGGGGATCTCGGAAACCGTAAGAGATACGAAGTCGGTTAAAATATGGCAAAGTTGCGCATTTAGGTGCCTAACAACATGCCGATTAGAAAGTTGTAAAATTCTGAGTACTTCCGGAGATATCCGGAAAAAGCCGAAATTTGCTGATTTCGTTTTTATTTTTTTCTGACGTTATTTAAAAAGATATGGAAAAACAAAAGACACTTTCTATGGCCACTTTTTAAGCTCTACAAAACAGCATTGAGAGATTTTCTGTACGACGTTTCGTTTTCGTTAGACCATCATCAACTTTATTTTTTTAAACACGGACCTGAGTTTTTTATTTAATTTTTTTGAACCTCTTATTATCCCAATTACAAAAATGTATAACACCTAATATTTATTAACAAATATGGAACGCCTCTATAAGAAGTGATGTGCGTTCCTTGTCTTACTCATTGTCTCTTATGGAAAATATGTTTATTTAACAGAAAATATTAAGTGTTATACCTGTAATTGGGATTTTAACTGCTTCAAAAAAATGCAACAAGCAATTGAGTGCCGCATTTAAAAAAAATAAAGTTGATGATGGTCGAAAACGAAACGTCGTACGGAAAATCACTTAACCCAGTTTTAGAGACCTTAAAAAGTGGCTATGACAAAGTGTCTTTTGTTTTTCCATATCTCTTTAAATAACGTCCGAAAAAAACTAAAACGAAATCAGCAAATTTCGGTTTTTTCCGGATATCTCGAAGTACTCGGAATTTACAACTTTCTACTGGCATGTTATTAGCACCTAATGCGCACTTTGCCATAATTTAACCGACTTCGTATCTCTTACGGTTTCAGATCCCCATGCATGCACTCGAATCTGTGGCATCCTGAAATATTTTTATATATATATATATATATATATATATATATATATATATATATATATATATATATATATATATATATATATATATATATATATATATATATATATATATATATATATATATATATATATATATATATATATATATATATATATATATATATATATATATATATATATATATATATATATATATATTTATATATACCAAATATAGTATATTTTATCCTAGGTATGTGGTCTGTGATTAATACCAACCAATTTGTTTTTTATCCCAACTCGCTGGCACACAAAAAAATATGTCTTATTTTGGAACCCCATCATAGCATTTTTTAATATTTTGGGTCGCTAAATCTGATTCCGGGATCCGTTTAACCCCATCACGTTAGGGTCAAGGTCATATTAAGGTCAAATTGACCTTGACCCTGTCGTGATGGGATCAAACGGTCCTAAATTCACTTTCATCCACCCACAATACACATAGGCACGGTCTAGACGGTTTTTCTTCAATTGGACCTTAAAATTTGCCTTGACTCTGAAGTTATAAGATTAAACGGACTCCGGATTTGGACTGAGCAACCCAAAATAATTAAATAAACTATGGTAGGATCCCAAAATCGGGTACCTTTGTTTTTGAGGTACGAGGCTATGTATTAATTTTATTACACGTAAATAAAAATTATATTAAAGATAAGGACACATATATAAGTAAAACAAAAAAAGTTTAAAATAAGGTTGAACCTAGAAACTAAAAGTTAGTTTATATCAAAAAACATTACTATGCTACACCTAAGCATTTTTAGATGAGGAACGACAAAATAAACAATATAAAATTTGCCACATAAAGGGATTGGGCCCTTTTTCGTCAATCATATTCGTGAAAATTAAAAGTTTTAATTTGGGCCATTTTATTACATGTATATTTACTTTAAGTATCCGTATTTATATCTACAATGAATAAGTTAAAGAATCATAATGGCAAAAAAAAAACCTTCAAACTTGATATTTTTATTAAATTTTTGACATTTACACGTTGTTTAATCATTTATTTTAAAAAAATATATGATGCGCTTTGTGCACCAATATAGTTGTTTGTCTGTGATATTACACTTAAAAAGCTTATAAACTAGCATTTATTTATTTTGATGCAATAATTTTTTTTAAAGAAAAGATCAAAAAACGTGTAAAATGGCAAAAATTCATAAAATATAGCAAGATTGAAATTTTTTTTGATACTTGCCATTCTGATTTTGTTACCAATTCATTGTTGATGTAAATAAAGCTACTTGGACTTAATATAAATATAATAAATGGCCAAAATTGAAACTTTGAATTTTCGCAAATAATGTGGGCGAAAAAAGGCCAAATTTTACCCATCTCCTTTTATATGCTTGTTTATACATCTTTATGGTTATAAGTTAATAACACCAACAATTTTTGTAAACTTGATGACCCAAGTAATGTGACGATCGCCACTGTTTTCTATACCAAGGGTGGATATTTGGGAGAAAATTCTTTTCAAGTATTATAATACATTTCCATATATACCAAGTTTAGAGTAAGTTTAATTTTCTTCCCCTTGTAAACTGCCTGCTTGCCTGATAGAGAAACCGAGCCGGAACAAACTTTGGCAGGATTTATAGCGAAAACACGAGTGGTTATAATTACATTTAAAATTAAATTTTCTTAATATTGGTTGAATGCACCATCATGTAGAAAATGGTTGATTTATTACAAATAAAGCTTTATTAAAATAGCCAGTGGGGTACCTAAATTAAATAAAATTTAGTAAAATAACGAATAATATCATGGAATACAATGGTTCTTTTATAATATCCAAACACAAAAACGCAGAACTGGCTGAAGGGTAGCGCAGCTAAACTGGCACTTCGAGATTTTAACAGAGCAATATTTATATACAAAAGGAACTACTGTCAACGAGACAGATCATTTCGCTGGGACATTCTACCTACCAGGTGATCAAGAACGTTATACATATGTGCAAATGAACATGTACGTTGTATAAATGCTTGCCTAATTCATAATAAAGTAAAATGGGATTAAATTCATTTGAGGTGTTTTTTACTAAAAGTAGTATAGAGATCCAAAGTAGGTATTAAAATATTATACATTTTAGTGTCAGTGCTTTATATGTTAATGCCCAAACCGTGTATGTTCTCATTTGATAATAACCAGTTACAAGAGGAAGGAATTTTAAAACATATTGTCCATTTTGAGGTTAGTTTACTTGGAGGCATCATAACTTAAAAATCAGAAGTTGCCAAAAGAAAAAATATTATGCAAAAATCGTAAAAATTATCGTGGTGTAAGGCAAGTAAAATTTTACCAATTTTTTTATCATCCATTTACTTTATACCTATTATAAGTCAGTCAATTAATTTTTTTAATGAATACTCTAGTGACTAATTTATTCGTAATAATTTCCACTTCATCTTAAATCACAACGTCTTTCAGCTGAGACAGCGACCAATATACGCTCTCTCTTGCACTTTATTTTACCCATATCGCCGTTCACTCGCACGTATGTATTACGTTTTTGATCACCTGGCAAGTAGAATCTCCCAGAGAGATAATTTGTCTCTTTAACATTAGTTTCTTTTGTATATAAATATTGGTCCGCTAAAATCTCAAAGTACCATTTTAGCACCGCTATCCTTCAGTTAGGTCTGGACTGGACTGTTAGGACAGTTAACATAACGGTTTATTTTGACGAGAAGCTGTAACCTAGGGGAAGGTGTTATGACGTCAGTATCTACGTCATTACCTTGTACCCAGAATACACCGCTATCGCCACTAGTCGGAGGAGCGTTGATAATTGTTATGTAAGGTGTCAAATTAAAATACTGGAGGAATTGCAGCTTTTCTATTGTTTTGGTTCTTGTGATGTTTTATTTTGCTATGGTTTAACAACTATTTGGATTCATTGGATATTTCGATTTATTAGTGAATGTCCAAATGGATGAATTAGAACAATTATATTTTAATCATAGAGGAAAAAATTTACTTGTTACAGTTGACTTGGAAGCAGCTAATATCATGTATTAAACGATTAATATGTATAGTGACACACGCGTGACATACGTAAACCGTTTCGCTTTTGCGAGGATAGGAAGCTTAAGCACGGTTAGAATGGTGGGGAAAAGAACTGCTATCAACCAGTAGTTAAAAACGGTATGTTGCGAAAAAATCCTTATTGTATAGGTTTTCATACTGCTTCAAATACCTACTTTAAAATTTCATTCAGCTCTTAAACTAATGACGTTGTTAGGCGTGGATACAGAAAGGTGTAGGACACAGAGCTAGGAGCACCGAGCATCATAGGAAGAAAACAGAGTGTCAAGATCGCCTAATATGACTTTTGATTCTTATAGACTTTAGTTCGACTTGGATGATTGTGAATCAGTGGTTTCTTGGTGGCTTTCTGAATACGAAAGAGTAGTCGAAATACGTACATTATATCGCCGAATGAGTTTTGGATTTGTTTTTTACCCTTCCCATAAGTGTTGATAGTGACTACTAACCACCGATGCAATCAACTGTAATGGAGCAGAGATAGACTTCCGCGGGATTTCTATTTCATCTCTATCAAATTAAACATGTATGGGACATTCTAAATCACAGATTTTTTAACCGGTAGCACAAACTCTAGCAGTACTTGGACATGCGTCAGAGGTACGGTAATAGATATTTACATTATAAGTCCGGAAAATAAACTTTTATAGTATGAGTAAGATGTTTACGGACAAGGCAACTGGGGAGCAGACTCTGAAATTTTAAAGGATTTTCGAATAATGTTCAACTATTTATTTCATATTGTATTGTGAAAATTTATGTATTAAAATAAAAACCTATTTTTAACCTGCTTCGTATATCTACAAAATAATTAATTATCTGATTTGGAAACGGATTTTAATATTTTTATATATATACTGGTAAAACATTATATCTCCTGACATAATATTTAAGAAATTGTGTTGATATATCCAGGAAACGCAATTGTCCTGTTTTTATATAAAAAAGTGAAATAGCCAATTGGCCAATGATTGGCCATAACGGAACACGTTATTGGCCACCCAATAGTCCAGATATCACACCAATGGATACATTTTTATGGGGCCATTTAAAAAACGTAGTTTATCAACGGCCCAATAGAAATATCAGTGAGCTACAGCAAAAAACCAGGATAGCAATATTATAGGGAACTCTCTGAAAAGACTAAAAAGGGGGTATCGGTCCTGTTTCAAAAACAATGGAGGACATATCGAACATTTATAATATTAAGATGTCTGGTGTTCTTAAGTTTAATTTATAGTTTTTTCTTATGGGGTATTTATATGTTATATTGTTTTTATATTTGTTTTGTATCTACTCTACAAATAAAGTCTTAATTCTTAAAATTGTACTTATTGTATTACAATGTGTTGACGGCCTTCTAAGGAATATTTCATTTTTTAACGTTATATGTTCCTACTTCATGAAAAATATAAACAACTTTTAAATTTTATTTTTAAGTGGTCTAAATAACACTACCGTTAAAGATTGAACAGGTATCCGTATCAATATTTCAGGTGTTAATGACACGATAGACGATTTTTTTTTTATTTAAACGTGCAGAATGAACCATTTTAAATTAAAAAAATATCATTTTAGATCAAAAGATTTACGAGGAATCGGATAATCACATAAAAAATATGGCATTCCATTTAAAAAAATAACAAAGTGAGCCGTAGCAGTTTTACATGATCTTCATTTATTTTATATTAATTATTTTCGGATTTGGAGGAAAAAATTATATATGTTGGCCTGTCTAGTCCATGTTGGATAACCAATTCTTCAACATGCTGTAACTACAAAAGTGCCACCTAAAACCATAAGTGTTTTGTGTTTTAAAATAAACTCTTCTTGGAGATTATAAATCTGCAATAAAATATGGGTGTTTTAATTTAAAAAAATAGTCGATTACGCCATATCCACTACATGAGTCACCCTGTATATTTATGTTCTATGTCAAAAAATCCTTAATTTAAAATTATTATTACATAAATAATACCGACAGGACATTTTTATTTTTTTTGCTTAAGCAACACACTGTATATTTATTTGCATTGTTTCTATATCGTTCATGCTTCTCATTAGGTTCTATTTTATTTACTATTTTAAACTCTGCACAAATGCCGTCTACGAAAGTTTATATGTTTTATTTCAAAATTGTGATGCAATTAAAAAAAATGTTTTAAATTAATTTCTATGTGCTAAAATTTACTACAAATGCCTGAAAATCAAAGCTTTTCCCCAGGGCATAAGTAATTAAAACATAGTTTATTAAACTTTGTATTCATAAACCAGAAATACAGCGATTAAAATGGAATTCATGGATTTTAAAATAATTGAAATATTAAACACTTTTCCAATTTTTATATTTATACCAAGACAAAAACCAAGGTTTAAAAATTTTATATATTTAAATATATAAATATATATACCGGGTGTTGCTCCGCCGAGCGGGACATTGGGAATCTCATGTAAATTTTGAAGTGGTCAAATATTGGCTCCCCTAATTATTTTAGAAAAAAATGCTATTAGGATTTATTGAAGAGCACAATAGGTTCCACCTAAAATGAAAATTTGAGCATTTTTCAACCAACCAGCAAAGAGTAAACTGCTTAAATACTTCTGCAACGTAGTATCTCATTATGCACCCTGTACTCTAGAAATCAATAATAAAAACACCATATCGATTTATCAGTGACAATTTAGATAATTAATTTATAATGTCATTGCCAAAAGTAAACAATTTTATACGGGAATTTCAAAAAGAATCCTCGCATTTCATTTTAGTTTACAGCTAATTCCAACACATGCACTCACAGTTACGCAAGACAATAAAACAAATTTGGCTACATTTAGAAATCATTCAGAAATCAATTATTATGACGAAAATATTAGGATTTAATCAAATGCTCAAATATTCCTCCATTAACTGCCAGACAATAACCCAAATGAATATAAAACTTATTTCTTAAGTTGGCTAGTTGGTACATCGATATTCTGGCACATTCAGCGGAAATAGCATTCCTTAGCTGGTCTAAATTTTCATATTTTTTATTGGTATAAAGCTTAGTTTTTTAATGTCCCCAATAGAAAAAAACCGTTTGGCGAAAGATTCGGAGACCTGGCTGGCCAAGATATTGCGTGGTTCGGGCCTATGATGTCGTTATTAAATGCGTTCAAAGCAGGCAAAATTTGTTCCTCTAAAAGTTCCAGAAAGTACTCATTCTAATTTCGGTCAAGGAAAAATGGTCCAAGGATATGGTGGCCGAAAATTCCCTCCAAAACATTAATTTTTTGTGAATATTGAGTCCTTCTCTCAACAAATCGATTTTGGTTTTCGTTACTCCAGTACCGGCAATTTTGAATGTTGGGTTCGTTGTTCAATGTAAAAGTGCATTCGTCAGTAAAGCAAATATTTTGTAAAAAACCTCTGTCAGTGTTTGTCCTCTCCATCATCTCAAAGCAAAATTCCTGTTGTCGTATTTCGTCTCCGTCTCTTAATTCTTGGTGTCTTTCGTACTTGTAAGCGTGGTATTTATATCTTTTTAAAATTCGAAATATTGTGGTGTGGTCTTGTCCAGTAATGTCCTCCAGTTGTCTCGTGCTAATATTTCCTTCGGCATCCTCTACACAAAGTATCACGTCTAAATCCCTCTCGTTTTGTACAATTTGTCTCTGATTTTCACGTCGATTTTCTTCCCATTTACAATTATGGATTACTGTGCCTGTAGTTTCAATTTTTTTTATCGCCCGTTCTATTGTCGATTTACTTGGTATTGGCCTATTGGGAAAACAGGCTGCAAACATGTCCGCTACTCTTCGATAACTATAAAACCATTTTATTATAGTGATTTTTCTTGATTTGAATATTCATTATTTAAAATGAATTGACATTGATCTGACAACTTGAGAGTAAGAGGTAAAATAATTTTTCTGGTATTTTATTATAAACTTCTAATAATACGCGTAAGAAGATAGGAGAATCGTAACTTATTTTAGCATTTATCTCTAAGCTGGCGGACTGAGAAGAGCTGAAATTTGTGCACTGGGTACAACTTTTCGTGCTCTTTAAAAAATCCTAATATTTTTTTCTAAAATAATTAGGGGAGCCAATATTGGACCACTTCAAAATTTACATGGGATTCCCTAAGTCCCGCTCGACGAAGCAACACCCGGTATATATATATATATATATATATATATATATATATATATATATATATATATATATATATATATATATATATATATATATATATATATATATATATATATATATATATATATATATATATATATTATAAATATATATATATATACAGGGTGCCACAGATTCGAGTGCATGCATGGGGATCTCGAAAGCTGTAAGAGATACGAAGTCGGTTAAAGTATGGCAATGTTGCTCATTTAGGTGCCTAACAACATGCCAATTAGAGAGTTGTAAAATTCCGAGAACTTCCGGAGATATCCGGAAAAAAAAGGAAATTTGCTGATTTCGTTTTTATTTTTTTCTGACGTTATTTAAAGAGATATGGAAAAACAAAAGACACTTCCTCATGGCCACTTCCTAAGCTCTACAAAACAGCTTTGTGAGATTTTTCGTACGACGTTTCGTTTTCGTTAGACCATCATCAACTTTATTTTTTTAAATACGGACCTGGGTTTTTTGTTTCATTTTTTTTTAAACCTCTTATTATCCGAATTACAAAAATGTATAACACTAAATATTTATTAACAAATATGGAACGCCCCTATAAGAAATGATTTGAATTCCTTGTCTTTCTCATTGTCTCTTATGGAAAATATGTTTATTTAACAGAAAAATATTAAGTGTTATACATCATTGTAATTGGGATTATAACTGCTTCACAAAAATGCAATAAACAATTAAGTGCCGTATTTAAAAAAATAAAGTTGATGATGGTTTAACGAAAACGAAACGTCGTTATGGAAAATCTCTCAACGCTGTTTTGTAGAACTTAAAAAGTGGCCATAAGAAAGTGTCTTTTGTTTTTCCATATGTCTTTAAATAACGTCAGAAAAAAAAATTAAAACGAAATTGGCAAATTTCGGTTTTTTCCGGAGATCTCCAGAAGTACTCGTATTTTTACAACTTTCTAATCGGCATGTTGTTAGGCACCTAAATGCGCAAGTTTGCCTAATTTAACCGACTTCGTAATATTATAATATATATATATATATATATATATATATATATATATATATATATATATATATATATATATATATATATATATATATATATATATATATATATATATATATATATATATATATATATATATATATATATATATATATATATATATATAAAAACATACAAATATTAAATTATAAAGACATTTAGAACTATGACAAAAGTTATACTGACTATTTAAAGGTTTGTAAAATAAGTATTTTAGTTTTATGTAAATTTAGCGTACCTAAGTACCTAATACACAGATTTCTCGACTACAATTAACTTGAATAATGGAAGTTACAGCAGTGAGCATTAGCTGTTTGTTGCCGGTTTCTACTATTATGTTTCACAGTTTAAGCGAATTAACGTGCAAACACGAAACTACGAGCTATTTGCTCAAAGGGTTATGTAAATGAATTTAAAAGCTAAACTTTTTTAAATGTAATTTTTTGTAAATAAATATAGAGTTTGCAAATGTACCAATAAACCAAAGATCCTTAAAAATTTTCCTCTTAATAAAAGTTAGTGCATGCAAAATACTATGTACGGTGTGAAAATTAAATTTTGTTATAAAGGATGGACAAAAATTACAAATAAGGTATTATGTTTAAAAGTAAATTAACTAATTTGCAAGATAAAGAAAATCCTGCTTTTTTAATCTGTACATAAATATTCTTAAATTTTTTGTAGAGATATTTTTTATTTTGGATGAACCCGGTGATAGACTTGCCACAGAAACGTTGATAAAAACTTCTGGTTTTGTCTTATAACTTTTTTCTGTGGATTTTAGTAAAATCAATATGGCATAAAAAGAAGTCGTTCCTATCACAGAATATATTGTATAGAATAAAATAAAACCAAAAAAGTGTTTTATTGAGTCGTACACCTCTATAGAAAGAAAGACATGTTTCTGCCATAGAAATGGTCATCATCAGCCTAAATACAACTTGCAAGAAAGACATACACAAGGTCAACTATTACAAGAACAGTTGACAAGTTACAAGAGTAAATTTTCTAATTTGTTTTTCTTTTGGTTTGAAAATTAAACTATTTGTCACTATTTCTTGTAGTAGTTAGTTGGCCTATTGTCCATCTTTTTTATAAGTTACGTTGTATTTAGGCTGATGATAACCATCGCTAATGCGTAAATGTGTCCCTCTTTCTAGAGCTTTATGACTTCTTAATAAAACAACTTATGTAGTTAAAGATAGTGTTTTATTGTTTTATATACAACATAACAGAATATCGACTATTTTCTTAACTTTAAAATGTCATATATTGGTTTATTTTCATGCATATTGTCTATACCAAAATTTATAAGGAAGAAGTTATAGGACAAAGATAAAAAATAAACATTAAAAATTAAAAAAATATATATAAGAGTAGCCAAATTTGAAAAAAATATATAACGGCTTTGTGTTCTGTATAGCAATATATATACCTTAAATTCCATATAAAAAATTATGGGTCAAAATCTAGCAAATATAGAAAAAATTTTGTTTTTTTGAATATATGTTTGTCAATTTTTTTTCTATTAAATATGTGACATTTTAATAGAAAATTAAATTTTGAAAACTGTCTCATGTATGTACCAAAAGTGCATAAAACTTGAGTTAAAATTAAAAAACTAAAAAGTGAACAAAGTAACCTCCATTTTAAAAACCTGTATTTTAGAAAGAAGAGATTTTTCGGTGTTTGTTAATATAAACTTTTTTTATTAAATTACTTAGGTCATCATCCTTTTAAATATTTAAGATTACCTATTAAACACCCTGTATAAAAGCGAATTGCCTACATTGACTAATGACAAAATCTTGAATGCTACTAACCTATAAAAATAAAAGTTGACCCGGAAGTAGATTATGAGTGGGAGACGTTAGCTAAAAAAAGATTCTGTTATTTGTCAATTTTTTATAGTGATGAGCGAGACCGGTCTTGGTCTTGCGGTCTTGGTCTTGGTCTTGCAGCAAGACCAAGACCGGACCAAAAAGACCACCTATTCGCTTGCAAGACCAAGACCAAGACCGGGGTATGCAAGACCAAGACCAAGACCAACACCGAGGGGTGCAAGACTACGCAAGACCAAGGCCGACCTGCAAGACTCTTGCACTTCTGCGACTTTTTTTGAATATTATAAAATTTAATTTTTATATTCACTATACAGAGGTATTTTATACCGACATAACAAAAATATGTTAAAAATTGCTAAAAAAGGCGATTATTTAATAAGTAACAAGTTTCTTTAATTAAATAATAATTAAATTATTCACTTTGTTCTTTTTTTACGGGTTTTTTTAACAACGATAACGAGTAAATTCAATAAGATGTTTCAAAAATAATAAGATTGTGACTCAATAGTCCGACAAAGCTCTACAGTATATATCTCCGAAACCATTCACAACGAGAAAAAATGGGGTACAAAAGTTATAGAAGCTGAAAATTACTTTTATATTCCTAATGTTTTTTTTTTAATTCGCTATCTGGTGATGCCACTTACAGGGCGAATCAAAAAATTTCACAATACAGAAAAACATTATTTTTGTTCCACACTAAGAAGTGGCACCATTATATTGCTTCTTAAAACCAACATATAAATGTAAAAGAGATGGATTAATAAAAATTTATATTTTCAAGTCATATAGGAATATTTTTTATACAAATGAATTTTAAATATCACTTCCGGCTTAGACGAAAAATAATATTTAAAAACCATCTACGTTAATATTGCTCCTATATGAGAGTTAAACAATTTCCAGTATAATATACAGGGTGGTGATTTTTTAAATGGATTTATTACCATTTTTTTTATTTTAGGTTAAAAGTCAAAAATTAGGGAGTTTTTCGAGTGACAGGAGATTTTTTGAACGCCCTTTTTTTTCTATAATTTTTCTATGTTCAGTTTTTCACTATCATGAACGGTTTCGGAGATATCGAGCTTTGTCACACTATTAAGCCACCTTGTGTATGCAGAATGTTTAAAAAGTATTTGTGCCAACTTGTTTGACTCATTTAAAGATATAAAGTTTATATAAACTTAAAAGATGCCTGAATAACTTTTTTTTTTTTGAAGCAGAAACCAATGTTTACATATTAAAATCATTTTTACGGAAATTTGACATCTGATTAAAATTAAAGGTTTTTTTTTCGTTCACACAGTACACAGATTTCTTTTAATTTTATATGCTTCTTTAAAAAAAAAAAGGAAAAATTGTTATCACTAAAATATTTCTATGTGCCACCAAATGTATAAAAGCAGGTTGTGTCATAATTTAACTAAAAAAGAAGCGTTATAAATAAATAAACCCCTACATTTAAAATATGCTTTTTAATCATATTAAATAGGTATACTTTAATATTTTAATGCAAAAAATATAGTCGCTATCTTAATTTATTTTTAAGTATTAAAAAATATATTTTATTTAAGATTACTTACTTTAAATTATTACTACCAAAAAAAAAGCAAGACCAGCAAGACTCTTGCAGCAAGACCAAGACCAAGACCGGGTGATGCAAGACCAAGACCAAGAACAAGACCTATCTTTGGCTTGCAAGACCAAGACCAAGACCAAGACTAGCCCGGTCTTGGTCTTGGTCTTGCTTTGCTCATCACTAATTTTTTACGAAAATAAATTATTTACATATCAGTAGTTTTGGAGAATGTGCATAAAAATATACTATATACTTATTTATTTAAAAATGCCATTTGTATTAAAAAATTATAACAAATAAACTATAATAAAACAAAAATGCTCAACCCACGACGCGCACTATGCCGCGGGGTGTATAACAAGAAACGGAGCTCGAGACGCGTAATGTGATATGACGCGGTAGAGTGGGAGGGGAGACACATACATAGTTAAAAAAATGTATAACATAAGAGGTGTATGTTTATAAAATTTGCAAATGATCACGAGAACGGAAAACGACAAAACAGCCAAAATTGCGTAGTCCACGCGAG
>JAHBCN010014948.1:0-21663 GCA_019359885.1 Listronotus oregonensis
AAATTAATTTTTCACTCATATTAACACAAAATAAAATAATTTCTTTATTTCCCATATAAAATATACTAAAGTAATATGGCTGACCAACACGAAAAAAGTGAGAAAGAATACCTACAAAAAGAGATGATACGATGTCATTTTGTTTAGGATTTCCTCCTTAAAAAAGCAATGTTGCCAGATGTTAATAATAATTTGTTATTATTGAAGGTTGTTTTTTTCCCATTTACCAGAAATGAAGTTTTTTTTTATAGAAACAACAAATCAGAACTAACCAACAACAACTTTCAAACTATTACCTAGTTTTGGTTAGTTTTTGGTTAGTTGTCGTTAGGTTTTCCTCATTAAATTGTAAAATTTCTTTATCATAAATGCGCCGTCGAACAATTTTTTTGATCCGACAACGTCGCAAATTCTGGCCTTTTACTTAACCTAAAAATGCAAAAATGCATTTTTTCGGATATTTTCTTTTGGAAATCTGCTAAACAAAATGTGTTCTTTTTATGTGTAATATTTATTTTTTTCAAATCGAATGGAGCTAAACTACACCGGACCCAAAATATTTTTTTGGCAGAGTTTGGTTTAAGAGATATTCATCATCAAAGTTAAAAATCAAACTAATCTTATTTACACTATTCCTCCTTCTTTTTGCTCAGAGTTTTTGATTTTTACACTAAATTGATACACAATATTTCAAAAACACCTTTTAAAAACTTGTTTTTATATTTATTTTACACCTTTTTTTCATTCAATTGCCAACTTCCACTTTCACATGCCGCAACGTGGCCACAACCATGTATATATTTTATAAGCAAATATGGCCGCTGCCTTGAAGATTCCCAATTTAATGAAAAAAAGGTGTTAAATAAATAAAAATACAAAGTTTTAAAAGGTGTTTATAAAATATTGTAAGCCACTTTAGTGTAAAAGTCGAGAATTGTGTACAAAAAGAAAATATAGTAAAAAGGAGGTTAGTTTGATTTTCAGCTTTGATGATAAATATCTCAAAAACTATACGTTGCCGAGAAATTTCAGCGCCCAAAAACCCCAGTATACCAAATTTGGTCAAAATCAGAGAGGACGCAACTTTCGAGACAATTACCTTTTCTATTATTGATATTAACTTACCCATCCAAATCCATGAACTGAGAATCCGAAATACGTTGCATATTAGTATTTCTTGGCAAACATTCGAATTCAAAAACTCTGTTGTCTGGCTCAAATTTTACATTCGAAAAGCAGGAGATTTTATCTTCTATAAAAACATCTCCTAAATCGTCGTCCTCTTTTTTAACCAATTCTTTGGAGAAGTAATCATCAATTTGCTCAGGCACATCTCTTTTAACAAAAAGAGATGTATTCAATTTTACCCCAACACCACTGTTGCATCTTTCTTCATGTACCTGTTTCGGAAATAATTCGACCAGCCCTTTAGAAATAGTTGGTATCTTCTCGTCAGGGCCTTTTTCCATTGTAAAATTTTAAATAACTGCTTTTGATAAAGATGTGTAACACAGTAAAAATACGGAAATAAAGGAGATTTATAAAGTAAAATATTTGGATTTGTCAACCGATTTTACCATAAAATTAGGTTAGGTCGGTTTTAAATTAGGACTGCCTAGGCATTCGTCAACCGGGACAAGCGCAAGACTTATAATTTTTTTCGAATAAGACTATTTCAAAAAGTTGATCTGAAACTTTGATCGCTCTTGTTTTGGAGATTAGCCTTCGGGCATATACCTTCTAGCGGCACCTTGCTGCTGGGCCGTGCTAGAGATCAAATACCAATAAGTCTAATACTTCACTTCTGGCTCCTTAATGTGATTGTTCGGCGGAGACTTGTATATGTCGCAGCCAACTAGCTTAATTAGCCGTTTAATCAACAGCCTAGCCTCTTTACTAAACAGCGCCTTTTAATTAGCGGCCTGAATGATATTTAGCCATTTGATCAAACCGCTAGGCGAATGACTTGGATCGATAACGTTTCATCACTTGCCTAGCCTGTTCATTTCAATTTAATTCCACTTATTGCCACCTAGCACCATAACTCTCCAAACTGTCAATATGGTGTAGACAAACAACAAATTTGATGGTGTTTTCCAGAGTTTATAGAAAAATAGTACAATGGTCGGTAATTGTCTCGAAAGTTGCCTCCTCTCCGATTTTGACCAAATTTGGTATACGGGGGTTTTTTGGGGCGCTGATTACGAATCTGCAAAAAAAATTTTTCGGCAACGTTTCGTTTTCGAGATATTCATCATCAAAGTTGAAAACCAAACCAACCTTATTTACACTATTTCTCCTTCTTTTTGCACATAATTCTTGATTTTTACTCCAAATTGGTACACAATATTTCACAAACACCTTTTAAAAACTTGTTTTTATATTAATTTTCATTTTTTTCCCATTTAATTGCAAACCTCCACTTTCAAACGCCGCAACGTGTAGGCAACCATGTATACACTAGCCTTTTTGTAAACAAATGTGGTTGCTGCCTTTGAACTTGAAAGTTCGCAATTTAATGGAAAAAAGGTGTAAAATAAATAAAAATACAAGGTTTTAAAAGGTGTTTATAAAATATTGTGTGCCACTTTAGTGTAACAATCAAGAATTCTGTACAAAAAGAAGGGGGAATATAGTGAAAATTAGGTTAGTTTGATTTTTAACTTTGATGATGAATATCTCGTAAACGAAACGTTGCCGAAAAAATTTTTTGCAGATTCGTAATCAGCGCCCCAAAAAACCCCCGTATACCAAATTTGGTCAAAATCGGAGAGGAGGCAACTTTCGAGACAATTACCCAATGGTCAAGTGTAGTGACAATAATAATGTAAATTTAGCTGTGAGTGAGCAATTTAATTTTTAAAGCGAATTTCGATCGAAAACTTGTTGACCAAAACTAACCACATCAGATCTCATGAGACGATTTCGCCACGTTTTGGTAGGTACTTTGGTTGGTCAGAAATAGTAGTAGTATATAGAAATAGTGAATAGTGAAATCTGAATAATCGCATGATAGCGGTTTTTTCAATAATCGGATTATCAATTATTTTTAATTCGAATTATCCCATCACTATTTCTGACCAACCAAAGTACCTACCAAAACGTGGCGAAATCGTCTTAAATGTTGTAACAAACATTACGGCTGAATATCATTCAGGCCGCTAGTTAAACGGCGCTGTTTAGTAAAGAGGCTAGGCTGTTGATTAAACGGCTAATTAAGCTAGTTGGCTGCGACATATATACCGATATAGTCTTTCTCGCCCGCTGTTCGCACTGACGGGCTGCATCTAGCGAGAAATATGCTCGAAGGAAATACCCGACTAATTTAATTATTAATTCTGCTGTGATAAATTAAAAAATTATATCCCGTGGTTTTAGCTGTTTTTAACTTATCAATCAACCTCTGTAAAATTTGTACTATATGGGGTGTTATGGAAATAGTTTAATATATCGATATGGGTTATCCTTCGAAAATATTTCTACTAGAGGCAGACTTGCTACTTGGCCGGGCGGACAAGCGTGCGAGAAAAAAAGAAAAACTGGTTAAACCCATCTAAACTTTACCCTTTCGCTTTACGTGTTGATGCTGGGTGGCAGCCTTGCAAATATTTAAAAGTTCCCGTCGACTACTATCAGCATCTCGGGCGGGAAAGGAGATATTTTCGCATGGTCAGGCGGCAAGGCAGCCTCTAGTATTGACCAAGCTTTCTTGTATTTAACAAACGATCATATTATATTATTCAGAAGGACTTCCTTTTGAATAATATAAAAAGGGCGTGAAATACAATTTTACGCTCCCATTTGAGAGCGTAAAATTGCACTTTTACGCCCCAAGGTGAAAAAGTATCAAAAACGCTCGCACTTATAAATTTATAAAACAACAATAAAATTAAAAAAGAACTTAATTTTTGGTAAAACAATAATTTATTTATTTAACGTTATGTTAAGTACACTGATTACAATTTGAAATATTTAAAACTGGTAAATTTAAGTGAACTTCCAAAAGGAACTACAGTAGGGTGAACATTCAAATATACAAACGCGCGCAAGACTGGAGCAAAAATACCATAGTTAGTCCCATGAAATGAAACCATACAAAAAAAATGTTCGGACTTGTGGGTCGGACATATTATGTATTACCATGTATTTTTCGACGCTGAATCCGATCTTGAGCTCAGAAATGGCCCTCCACGTCTGAAATTGGCCCTAGGGACCAAAAATGGCCTCTATAGGGAAAGATGGATTTCGGGATGAGGCGAGGTTAAAGGTGCATTCTCAAGTCAAAGCCGGATTTGTGATCAAAAAGTTTACCAGCCAACTGAAATTGCCCGTTTGGGACCGGAAAAATGACCCCTGGTATTTTTTATGTACTTTTAAATTCTTTAACTCAGACTGTGCTCAAAAAGTTTATGGTATACTTTAATTCCCCGTTTTGGAAAGGCAAAATAACCCCTAGGGGCCGGAAAATCATATTTTAAATGCCGCAATTGCAACAGTGGTATTTTAATATACTTTTAAATTTTGAAACTGAGGCTGTGCTCGACAACCTTATGGCCAACTGGAATTTTTCGTTTATGACAGAAAAAAATGTTTCTTAGGGGCCGGAAAATTATGTTTCGGACGCCGCAATAGCAACAGTGGTATTCCCATGAAATAATACCCTTGACAGGGTTGGAAATCTTATTCTCTGCAAGTAGGTTTAAGGTCGAGAAGCTTCCATCACGCTCGGTTCACGCCTGAATTTAAGAATTACTCCTGAGTGATAGTTTTTCCAGGTATCCAAAAGATTCTGAACGGCCGATCCACCAATTCCAATGCCTCTATTCTTTTTTCATGTATTTCACTACACTCAATTTTTGGGCACAGTCTCAGTTCCAGAATTTGAAAGTACCTACATAAAAATGCCACTCTTGCGATTGCGGCGTCCGAAACACGATTTTCCGGCCCCCAAGGGATCATTTTGTCCCTCCCAAACAGAGAATTTCAGTTGACCGTAATCTTTTCGACCACAAATTCAGCTTTGGCTTGAGAATGCACCTGGAGACCTCGCCTCATCCCAAAATCCATTTTTCAGACCCTATAGAGGCCATTTTTGGCCCCTAGGGCTAATTCCTAACGTGAAGGGCCATTTCTGAGCTCGGTATCGGATTCAGCGTCGAAAAGTACATGGGAATACATACGTCCCACCCTCAAGTCCGATTTTTTTTTGTGGAGCTGTGTAATTTATAAGGAATTTATTTTTCCTTGTTTCTTGTATGTGAGGCCCCCAAGCCTTAATAAAATTCTGATGTGGCCCTTCAAGCTTCAAAAGTTGCCGACCCCTGCTCTAGAATAATAGTGAGACAACTAAAAGAGGGCAGTTTGGAGATATTGGTCATTTTACTATTAAAATTGGCATATTTCTAAAACTTTAGGAATTATATAAACGAAATTTATTGCATGTCGTAAGTATTTACGGATAGTAACAATTTACTAAGAACTGTTATTCTGTGTAGTGTTTTTTATGTTTTTACAAAAAGTATAACTTGTCTCACTCTTGTACCGAAAAGACGATAAGACAAAATTTAATGTATTTTTGTACTGAAGACTGTTTTACACAAAAAGAGAACTTTATGTTTACAATTTAACCTTTTTTATGTAAGTTGTTTGAGTATTTTAACAAAACTTTAAAGGAAACTTAAAATTATACCAGGAAGTAATATTTTAGTCATAAAAATTACGAATATTACTAAAAAAACATAATAAAAAACATTATCAGAAATATTTTAGACTCAGATTTATTTAAAAAATTAATACATGCGTTATTACCATTAAATTTGGAAATAAAAAATATGCTAATTTCCTATAGTTCTGAAAAATAACTATAAACTTTAGTGAATTTTTAACTTTGAAAACAAATTATTTATTGCTCAAAATTATACTTATCTAGACATTACCCAACCGCTGTGTTCACACATCGTCGTTGGGCCCAGTAGGATCTTTTGGAACATGCGCTAGTTGCCACCATATGAAACGCGATCTGAAGGTAAAATGAACACAAGGCTTTAACCCAAGGTGTTAGCATACCGTGCTGATGAGTGAATGACATCCTGTGCCTTAAACAGGTGTCCCTAACGGTGTCTCCGAGATACAGGGCGACCTCTCAGAGTATCTAACCTTACTGCGGTAATGCGGGGCTCGGCCGTGGTGGACTAATACTTCCCTAGCTCCAAACAGAAAGCGTACAGAACCGCTTTCATAGGAAAAAAGTGACATAGGTGCCCTGACCGAAACGGATAAATCCGTTTCGAGAGGTGCCACTCAAGGTCACAAGCAGACAAAGGTGCGCCGACCGAAACGGGTGAATCCGTTTCGTAAGATGCCCCTGAAGTCACCGGCACGGGGAAGGGCTAATACATCCCGAACAAACAGGTGCTTAGGAAGGGTTCCCTGAATCCAAACAAAACCGTCTTTATAGGAAAAAAGGGTTCCCTGGCTTTAAACAGAAAGCGGATAGGACCGTTTTCATAGGATAAGGCCGGAGATGCGGCCTCAGAAAGAACATCTGGTTCCTGTAACAAGGACCTGGTAGCTACCCACGTCACTAGACCGGACAGGAGGGCATGATGGATCTAATCGTCTGCTCGTCATACTCTCCAGGAGACAGGGACACCAGGCCACATCAGAACACATTGTGCTCGTGTCCGGTAGCGACACGAGTAAGAGGAGATGTAAGAACTCTCTCCCAATCTGGTATCGGATTCATTAGAAGTCCGATCCTATTGGGAGAAATATAAAAGGTGTGAGCCACAATAGAACGAGCGGTCGCAGTGGAGGGCAGAAATGTGCGTCAAAAAAAAAGTAAAATTTTCTTTTTCTTGTAGGATATTTTTGGTTTTTCATTATAAGCCTGCTGGAACTGTATATATATTTTTTTAATTTCTATTATATTTTTATTTCTTTAAAAACATCATTTTAATAGCTTTCTTTACCAGGGGTGGATTTATGCAAAGGCTGAGAAGGCTGAAGCCTAGGGCGGCAAACTTACGATTAATTTTTAAAAAATGTAATGGTAAATTTTAATGATATAATTAATCATTTTGCAGAAAAAAAGGTTAGAAGAAAAATATTAGTATAGGGTTTCACCTATAATTAAATAATACATAGTTCAAAAAAATTCTTTTTTGTTTTAACATTTTAATTTATATTTTGTTTTTATATTATGAATTTTGTTTGTTTACAAGAATTGTTATTTAATTTTTTGTATGTTTTACTTGTGTTAAATTTGTTTAATAAATTTATATAAAAATTACTAGTGAAGTTTACATTCCTTTAATGCTAAATTTTTCGTTCTGATATCCAAAAATCATTGACATATTTAGGCGGCAAGGATATGTTAGCCTATGGGCGGCAAAAAGTTAAATCCGCCCTGTTCTTTACAGTAAATTACATCCGAGCAACTTAAAAATTAAGACAACTTAAAATGATATTTTAAATTTTGGTGTAATACGAAAAAAAATTAAAATGTCTTTGTTTAATTCTCTGCAGGATAAAAATCTGTCAAGTCCGGTTTAAAGATATCTAATGTAATCTCTGTATTCTAAACCAAAGTCAAAGTTCTTATACTAAGACAAACTCTACCTTATTAGTATATCAAAAATAATAATAATAATTGAAAATTTAAATTTTTTAAGTTGTCTTAGTGTTATTTTGAAGAAACAATATTATAAAAAATGGCCATTTAATAGAGGCATATTTTTTTTTAAATTATTTTTAGAAAAAGTTTGATAGTCACATTTATCGCATTTAGACATGTTACCTTCTTCAGGATTTTTATGTCAAAGTTCGTGTTTTTTTAAGACATCTTTGTAAACAGTTAAGTAATGCCAATATCGCATTTAAACATTTAATCCTCTTTGAAATCTTTATGTTGGAGTTTGTGCCTTTTTATATTATTTTTGTAAACAGTTTGAAAATTACACTGATTACATTTAAACATATAAACCTCTTCGGATTTTTTATGTTTAAGATTGTGTCTTTTTAGGTGATCTTTTTTAAAAGTTTGATATTCACAGCAATCGCATTTTAACATGTTAAAATTTTTGGGATTTTTATGTTTTAGTTCGTGCATTTTTACATTAGACTTTTGAAAACTTTTATAATCACACTGACTGCATTTCAACAAACAAATATCTTGGGGATTTTTATGCCTAAGAAGATGCAACTTCAAACTACGTTTGTATACAGTTTGAAAATTACACTATTCGCATTTAAACATATCAACCTCTTCAGAACTTTTATGTCGGATGTTGTGCTCCTTTAATTTACCTTTAAAAAGAGTTTGATAGTCACACTGATCGCATTTAAACATGTTAACTTCTTCAGGATTTTTATGTCGAAGTTCGTGTTTTTTAAAATCATTTTTGTAAAAAGTTTGATAATTGCAAAAAACGCATTTAAACATGTTAACTTCTTCGGAATTTTTATGTCGAAGTTCGTGTCTTTTTAAATTATTCTTGTTAGCAGTTTGATAATTGCAATAATCACATTTAAACATGTTAACTTCTTCGGGATTTTTATGTCGAAGTTCGTGTCTTCCTAAATCTTTTTTGTAAAGAGTTTGATAATTGCAATAATCGCATTTAAACATGTTAACTTCTTCAGGATTTTTATATCGAAGTTCGTGTTTTTTTAAATTATTCTTGTTAGCAGTTCGATAATTGCAATAATGGCATTTAAACATGCTAACTTCTTCAGGATTTTTATGCCGAAGTTCGTGTCTATTTAAACAATTTTTGTAAACAGTTTGGTAATTGCAATAATTGCATTTAAACATGTTAACTTCTTCAGGATTTTTATGTCGAAGTTCGTGTTTTTAAAATCATTTTTGTAAACAGTTTGATAATTGCAATAATCGCATTTAAACATGTTAACTTCTTCGGGTCTTTATGTCGAAGTTCGTGTTTTTTAAATTTTCTTTGTAAACGGTTTGATAATTGCAATGATCGCATTTAAACATGTTAACTTCTTCAGGATTTTTATGTCGTAGTTCGTGTTTTTTTAAATTTTCTTTGTAAACAGTTTGATAATTGCAATAATCGCATTTAAACATGTTAACTTCTTCAGGATTTTTATGTCGAAGTTCGTGTCTTCTAAAATCAGTTCTGTAAACAGTTTGATAATTGCAATAATCGCATTTCAACATATTAACTTCTTCAGGATTTTTATGTCGTAGTTCGTGTTTTTTTAAATTTTTTGTAAACAGTTTGATAATTGCAATAATCGCATTTAAACATGTTAACTTCTTCAGGATTTTTATGTCGAAGTTCGTGTTTTTTAAAATCATTTTTGTAAACAGTTTGAAAATTGCAATAATTGCATTTTAATATGTTAATGTCTTCGGGATTTTTATGTTTCAGTTCGTGCATTTTTAGATTGGACTTTCGAAGACTTTTATAATCACACTGACTGCATTTAAACATACAAATATCTTCGGGATTTTTATGCCTGAGAAGATGCACCTTTAAACTACGTTTGTGCAAAGTTTCAAAATTACACTGATCGCATTTAAACGTTTGACCAAGTTTTATTTGACGGGAAGGCCTGTTTAAATTCTGCTTTTGCATTGTTTGGTCATCACATTGACTTTCGTTATAGTGCAAATGATCCTTGTATTTTTCATGGCCAAAGTAATTATCCAACATGCTGGAACACAAAAAAGTTTAATTAGAGCAAAGACAATTATAGTTTTCACTATAGACGCACAAGTCAATGCTAAATTTTTGGTTTGGTTTGGACGCTCGCTTACTTCAGCAGGCATCCATTGAGAGGAAATATGTTCACATGCTGCTATTCAAACAAACACTGTTGCCAAAGCTAGGACAATGGTGACAGTAATTAGGCATTATTTTTGTGGGAAATAGGCCAAATTCGTTGTAATAATGATAATTCAAATTGTTTTTTGCTTTAAAATAATAAAATTTTAATTATTCATGTTCATTACACATTATATCTACAGTAACTGTAGTTACTGTAGATATAATGTGTATGTGAAATTTAAAGTTATTTAAAAAAAGTACATACCTGTTTTGGGATTGCTCTAGATCTTCTTCCTTGATGTCCACTTCTTCATTTTTTATGTTCCACTCTTCAATGTTTGTTTTGTATGGTTTTTTAATATCATATGTCACTATGGTGTCTTCAACTTTCACATCCCTCACAATTTGTTCAGTAGAGAAGTCATTGGATCTTTAAATAATAAGAATTTTTTATAATTTAACATAGAAAGATAAAAATAAGTTCCTACCTAAATTAAAATAAAAATTTGTAATATGATGACATATTATGACATTTAAATCAGGTTAAGAAAAAAATATTATTATTTATTTGTAAATTCAACTTCATCAGTATCAATGACCACAGGGTGGGCCAAGTTTTTAGTTCGAGGCCCAAATGACGACACGCGTACTTTTTTCCGGTGTAAACACATGGGTATTAAAAAATGCTACTTAAATTTTCACAGTCTTAATTCGGGTAAATTAGATAAATGATTTTCTTTGGTGTAAACTTTTTTTTGGATGAGAGTGACAGCTTTGGTCTTTGACAATTTGCGTTTCATAAAAATATGGTGAATTTCAGTCAACCTATAAAATATTTTTGTATTTTTGTTGTTTTTACTTTAAAACTAAAAAAAGTACTGTAGGTATTTTTCTACCACTTGTTTTCTAATTAATTTAACAATATATATACCTACTTGAAAGACAGGGTTAGGTTCTGATCATACATTAAACTCTCATTTTGGTACTAGATTTAAACCTGCATTATATTGATCCATAAATTAAGTTGGTGTAAACACATGGTACTAAGAAAAATAAGTCTTTGGTTTGGTCCATGGACCTAATATGTCCTTGGAGTGTAAACTAGGCTGGTATTCAATCAATCAATCAATCAATCATTTATTAGTCTATAAAGATCATATACATGACATTAGACAGGTCAAAAATAATATATCATAATAGTAAAATAAAATAAAATAAAATATGATAAGCTTAACCTAGATTAAAATGTAATAAAGACAGGACAAATATTAAAAGAGACTAGACAAAGCGCACAAACAATACAATCAATATAACAACTAACAAGTTAAAACCTATACTAAGACTTCACTTCCAAAAACTCCGAAAAACTGTAAAATACGTTCATGTATAAAAATTCTTTCAGTCTTTTTCCAAATATGGTTAGGGTCCTCGATTCTTTAATGTAGTCCGGCATTCTATTGTAGATTTGAATGCAAGAATAATGGGGTGATTTTTCAAAGGTGGTCGTTCTGTGTTTTGGGATTTCTAGTGATGACCATTCCTGGTTTTGTAGTTATGATTGTGCAGGTTCTTTTAAATGCCTCCTTATTCTTATGAACATAATGTGCACATTTCAAGATGTAAATAGATATTACTGTGAGAATTTTTTGTTTTTTAAATGTTTCCCTGCATGATTCCAATGGTTTCAGCCCGAATATGAGTCTGACTATTCGTTTCTGTGATACAAAGACTCTATTGATGGTTGTAGCTTGGCCCCAGAGCATGATATTGTAGGAGAGGAAGTGGTATGCAAGGGCATAATATCCAGTCATCAGTGTATTAATAGGAACTGTATGTTTAAGTTTTAGCAAAGCATAGTATGCTCTGCTAAGTCCAGCACAAATGTGGTCTATTTGGGGCTCCCAGCTGTTTCTTGAGTCCAAATACGTCCCCAAAAATTTCACTGATGCAGCACTGTCATTGATGTTTGCTCTTGGAGTATTATTATAAAAATGAACCGTCATTGTTTTTTCCTCATTCAAAATCAGTCCGTTAGATGAACACCACTGATTCATACTCTGACTTACTGAGGAAATTTTTTCATATCTCCATTTCTGGCCGATATACCAACAGTTGTATCGTCGGCGAACTTGATGGTTGTTCCTGGCAGTTTTAGGTCATTCACGAATAGTATAAATATTAATGGTGCAAGTATTGAGCCCTGAGGTGCACCTAGGTTGACCTCATATTGGTCTGATTGAGAATTATTGAGCTGTACCAGGATTTTTCTTTCTTTAAGAAAAGACATTATAAGAGAGAGTGCGTTTCCCCTTATTCCCAAACTATAAAGCTTCTCCTGAACAAAACTAGGATTAACGGTGTCGAAGGCTCGTGACAAGTCAAAAAACAGGCAGGCAACAGCTTTGCCGTGCTCTAGCTCTTGGTGTATGAACTGAACCAACTCAATACTCGCTGTCTCGGTTGATCTATCAGGTGTGAAACCATGTTGACTGTTGCAAAGGAGTTTGTATTTATTAAGGAAATTCATCAGTCTGTTATATAGAAACCTTTCAAAAACTTTGAAAAGATACATTGGATAGTTATGGGTCTATAGTTCTCGATGTTTTTTTGGTCACCTTTCTTAAATACTGGAACCACTTTTCCTATCTTTAGAGCTGCCGGAAAAATCCCTGTTTCAATTGCTGAGTTAGTCAATATAGTTAAGGGTTTGACTATTTCATAGGTTACAGCCTTGAGCACCTTTGCTGGAATGCCGTCAGTACCCATTGACTTTTTGTTTTTTATCTGAGACATAATACTCAGGATCTCCACCTCGGTGGCTGGCTCTAAGAAGAATGAATTGGGCTGGTGATGAGCAACTGTGGGTGCATTAGAAGTTATGTTCCCAAAGTGACTTTTTAATTTGTCTTCTGCTATAGTTGCGAAGTACCTTCCAAATTCATTGGCTACACTTTCCTGATCAGATAATTCATAGTTGTTTATGGCTAGGTTTATTGGCGTGTTTTGCTTCTTCCTTCCAAGTTCTTCATTTATTATGTCCCAGATCTGTTTTGATTTATCTGGTGCACTTTCAATTCGTGTTTGGTTGAATTCTATTTTTACCCGTGTGATATTTTTCCTGTACATTTTTCTTCTTTCTCTATAATGGTTCCACAGGTGCTCATTATCGGTTTGTAGTGCTAACATGTATAAGTCGTAGATGTCGTCTTTAGCTTTTTTTATTAAAAACAAAATAAGACTTAAGTAAAGTTAAATTACATAAATTTAATATTATTATTAACTTACCCATCCAAATCCATAACCTGAGAATCTAAAATACATTGCGTATTAGTATTTGTTGGAGAGCATTCAAATTCCAAAGCACTGTTTTCTGGCTCTAATTTTACAGTCGAAAAACAGGAAATTTTATCTTCCATAAAACATCTCCTAGATCGTCGTCCTCTTTTTAATTAATTCTTTGGAGGAGTAACTATCAATTGGCTCAGATACATCTTTTTTAACAAAAGAAGATGTAAAATATTCTTTCTCATTACCACTGTTGCACTTTCTTTCATGTAAGTGTTTCAAAATAATTCGACCACACCCTTTGAAATTGTTGATTTCTCTTTATAAGGGCCTTTTTCCATAGTAAAATTTTAAATAACTGTCATAATTAAGATGTGTAACACAGTAAAAATACGGAAATAAAGGAGGTTTATGAGGTAAAATATAGATTTGTAATATCCTCCCACTAAATATTTTTTTACCATAAAATAATTGGAAATCAAAATTAGGACAGCCTAGCATTCGATAATCGGGACAGAAACATGCTAATTATCCGAATAGGGATATTTTAAAAGTCAATGAAAGTTTCGTCACGCTTGTTTTGGGATTAGCTTTGAGCATATTCCTTTAGAGGCAGCCTTCTAGCCGTCCGAGAGAAAGCGCCAATAAGTCTAATCCTCACTCTCGTTCTATGCGGATTTTATAGACCGATATAGTTCCATCGCACGTTAATCAGTATGTCTGCTTTGTAGTAGATTACAAAGGATTAACCGACTATTAAATTAACTCGGCTCGATAAATTAGAGAATCCCATTGTGATTATTAGCTATCGTGAACCATCAAGTTACCTCTATCAAATTTGTATTATACAGCATATTAGGAAATAGACCTGGCCTGGCAAACAAGCGTGCGAGAGAAAAAAACAGGGGATAACCTGTCTCTCTGTCGTGTTAATGTTGGTCGCTTCTCGCCAATATTGAAAAGTTGCTGTTGACCACTATCAGCACTGAAAGGAGTATATGGCCGCCTCTAGTAGGTACATGCTCGAAGGTTTTTGTGTTCATTTTTTGTTGACTGTTTTAAACATGTTTTTCTGCACTTAATTTCAAACCGCTTCTTACAAGTAACAAAATTAGGTATAGTGTGGTAACGTGATTTGACAAACGAACATATTTTATTCAAAAGAAACAAATTTTGGCGACATACCGCGTTAAAAATTGTTACGACAGCTAACACACCGGCTTATTTTGGCAAGAAGCAGTAACGCAGGGAAGGGTGTTATGACGTCAGTATTACGTCATTACTTTGTACCCAATAGTAGGGGTAGATAGGGTGTTTTACGCCCACCGCCACCGGTGAAGCTCTATATCTTGACGTCACACAGCTTACGTAGGCTAGACCTATTTTAAAGTACTGCGCATGCCCTAAAAATGGCTGCAGTCAGCTTTCAACAGTCAAACGTCTAATAGACCAATTTTAGAGTACTACGCCAAATGACTTAAAACATTTAACCTACGAAGCTCTAGAGCTCAGAGCCCTAGAGCTCTAAGCGTGGAACCCTAGAGCTCGGAGTACTGCAGCCACCCTCTCGGGTAAAATTCTCTCTCAAAAATTCCAATTTAATACAAAAACATATGATAAACAGGCATAAAAATGGTTTTTGGTGTTTTTATACGATATTCTCACACCTCAGAGGGAATAACAAAAGCGATAAGCAAAATATAACTTAACTACAGAAATAAAAAACAAAGACCCGTTATTTATTCATTTATTAACAATATTTTCTCATAATCAGCTAATAATTTATCAGGATTATATTGTACTAATTCTTAAATATAACAATTAGATTCATTATATTTTTCTAGCTATAGTTATCAAGTTTCCTTAAATCGCAGAAAATGCATAAGCATGACACAAAAAATTATCGTATAAAGGCTTAAAATCTAAACGTTTCAACACTTCTAGTCTATAATTAATTAAGTCCTTAACTCTATTTAAACAGTCAATATCTGCACTAGTAAAATACAGAGCATTCTTATATCCATTGCTATCGCCTCTAGTCGGAAAGAGCGTTAATAATGGTTATGTCAAGTGTCAAATTAAAACAATGGAGGATTCGCGGCTTTTCTATTGTTTCGGTTCTTGTTATGTTTTTTTTTTTGCTATGGTTTACCAACTAGTTCAATTTCAGATTTTTCGATTTGTTAGTCAATTCCCAAATGGATGAATTAGTGCAATTATATTTAAATCTATTAGAAAAAGATTTACTTGTTACAGTTCACTTGGAAACAGCTAATTTCTTAGTGAATGGAAAATTTGGTTTATACCTAAATCTTTTAGACTTATTTTTTAACTCTCCAAAGACTTTACATTGTGACTTAAACTTAAAAATGTATTAAACGATTAGTATGTAAGTTGACACACGCGTGACATACGTAAACCGTTTCGTTTTTGCGAGGATAGGCGGGTTAACCACGGTAAAAAATGGTGGGGGAAGGAACTGCTATCAACCAGTAGTTAACGGTGTCGCGAAAAAATCGCTAAGGACTTTCTCTCCGATCATAAAAAGGTCGTCGTATGACTGGTGGTAAAATACTGCTTTTAAGCTCCCATTTGAGGGCGTAAAATTGCACATTTACGCCCTAGGTCGAAAAAGTAACAAAAACGCCCGCATTTATAAAACAATAAAATTAAATGGGCCCTCAATTTTTAGTAAAACGGCAGTTTATTTATTTAACGTTATGTTAAAAGTACACTGATTACAATTTGAAACGTTAAAAACTAGTAAATTTCCTCCTGCTCATTCTTTTTTATGTATATTATCAACCTCTCTAGTGGTAACATTGGAATTGTCAAAAGAGTCTGTGGTACCAATATAATAAAAGTAATTTACGGTAATTTGAAAGGTCTAGACTATATTCTACTACTATTGTGTTACTTTATTTGCTAAATATGTATTACGTTTATTTATTCTAAAAGGGAAGAATTTAATGACAGAAAATAGCTTTTTATCCATTTTAATAGGATAACAAAAATAATTTAGGTTATAACAACAGGTTTTGTAAGACTATATAAGAATATACTATATCTTTGAGTTATCAGTTAATATTAATGGTATTAAGCACAGTACATATTAAATGAGCTTCCATTAGGGAAAACATTCAAATAAACAAGGGCCCACGAGATTGGAGCAAAAATACCATAGTTAGTCCCACGAAAAGGAAACAAGAATACCTGATTATCCCTAAGTGACAAGTAGGAATTTTTAACTGAATTTGGTTATAAAGGGCTGGGCAATTAATACTGTCATTAATTTGTCAATAAAACATATACAGGTGTGGAAAATCCAAAACCGAACATAGGGATAAAGTGTAATGTATCAAACAGAAACGGACAAACCCTTTAACTGTGTGAAAGAAGTGAGACAAAGCTTGACAATGTGTCGATACTTGTATCAAGCGCTGTCTCGAACAGCGAAGACAGCGATTCGAGGCATGCGGCAACCTTCGTCGAGCGTACGCTGTTTAAGCTATTTTGGCGCGTATGTCCTAGTTTAAATTCGATCTCACTCGGTTTTAGTGGTTTATTTGTTTTCTTTGTTCTACTTGCGAAACGTCCACGTTCGCAAGTAGAAGCGTTTTGAACTTTCCACACCTGTATACCGTCGCTCTAGAATAATAGTGAGACGACTAAAAAGGTCAGTTTTGAGATATTACGCATTTTAATATTAAAATTAGCTTATTTGAAAAACATTTAGAATAATAGAAATGAATTTTATTGCATTTTATAAGTATTTATACAATTTTTTCATTTTTACAAAAAGTTTAACTTGTCTTACTCTTGTACCGAAAAGACGACAACACAAAATTAAATGTCTTCATTTTTTATTTAAGATGTCCGTGTTCTACACAAAAAAAAACTTCTGTTTACAAAACCTTAAAGGGAACTTAAAATTATATTATAGAGTAATACAAGGTGCGGCAGCATAACTTGCTTTTTTAAAACTTAATCAAACGCAGTATTGTTTTACATAGCTTTGAAGAGCAAATCAAGTACGTGACGTCCCCCATTCTCGATACATTGAGTAAACCGATTTCTGGCGCTTCTCATGACTCGTTCAAGCATAGCAGGGGTTATGTTGGCAATTTCTTCCTGGATATTGTTCTTTAAATCTTGAAGGGTCCTTGGACGGTTCACATAAACACGGGATTTCAAAAAACCCCATAGAAAAAATCACAAGCGGATAAATCGGGAGATCGTGCCGGCCATTGCAAATCGCACCTGATCAAAAAAGGAAGTTATGCTGCCGCGCCAGAATCGGTTTACTCAATGTTGATCGCATTTATGTTTCAGTTCGTGCATTATTACACTAGACTTTTGAAGAGCTTTATATTCACACTGACTGCATATAAACATACCAACATCTTTGGGATTTTTATGCCTGAGAAGATGCATCTTTAAATTACGTTTGTACAAAGTTTCAAAATTACACTGATCGCATTTAAACATATTAACCTCTTCGGGATTTTTATGTTTTAGTTCGTGCATTATTACACTAAACTTTTCAAGACCTTTATATTCACACTGACTGCATTTAAACGTACAAACATCTCTGGGATTTTTTATGCCTGAGAAGATGCCTCTTTAAACTCTGTTTGGAAGAGTTTAAAAATTACACTGATCACATTTAAATGAATCAACCTCTTCGGGATTTTTATGTTTCAGTTCGTGCATTATTACACTAGACTTTTGAAGACCTTTATATTCACACTGACTGCATTTAAAAATACGAACATCTCCCGGATTTTTATGCCTGAGAAGATGCATCTTTAAACTAGGTTTGTACAAAGTTTGAAAATTACACTGATCGCATTTAAACATATCACCTTCTTCGGGATTTTTATGTTTCAGTTCGTGCTTTTTTACATTAGACTTTTGAGGACTTTTATAATCACACTGAGTGCATTTAAACATACAAACATCTTCGGGATTTTTATGTTTCAGTTCGTGCATTTTTACATTAGACTTTGAAGACTTTTATAATCACACTGACTGCATTTAAAAATAAAAACTAGCTTCGGATTTTTATGCTTGAGAAAATGCCTATTTAAATTCTGTTTGTGTAAAGTTTGAAAATCACACTGATCGCATTTAAACATTTGACAACCTTTTTCGAGGATTTTTAATTGTTTGCATTGTTTGGTCATCACATTGATTTTGAATAATAATCACACTTACTGCATTTAAACATATAAACATCTTCGGGATTTTTATGCCTGAGAAGATGGATCTTTAAACTCCGTTTGTGCAAAGTCTGAAAATTACACTGATCGCATTTAAACATGTCAGCCTCTTCGGGATTTTTATGTTTTAGTTCGTGCATTTTTACATTAAACTTTCGAAGACTTTTATAATCACACTGAGTGCATTTAAACATACAAATATCTTTGGGATTTTTATGTTTCAGTTCGTGCATTTTTAAATTAGTCTTTCGAAGACTTTTATAATCACACTGACTGCATTTAAAAATACAACTATCTTCGGGATTTTTATGCCTGAGAAAATGCCTATTTAAATTACCTTTGTGTAAAGTTTGAAAATCACACTGATTGCATTTAAACGTTTGACTAAATTTTATTTGACGAGGAGGCCTCTTTGAATTCTGCTTTTGCATTGTTTGGTCATCACATTGATTTTTATTACAGTGTAAATGATCTTCATATTTTTCATGGCCAAAGTAATTAACCAACATGCTGGAAAACAAAAAAGTTTAATTAGATCAAAGACAATTATAGTTTTCACTACAGACGCACAAAACAATGCCAAGTTTATGGTAAAAGGTTTTGGCGTCCATCGAGAGAAAATACGTTCACACGCTGCTATATAAACAAACACTGTTGCCAAAGCTATGACAATGGTGACAGTAATTAGGAATTATTTCTGTGGAAAATAGGCCAAATTTATTGTCATAATAATAATTAAAATTGATTTTTTACTTTATAATAATCAAGTTTTAATAATTCATACTTTCTAGTAACTGCAGTTACTGCAGATATTATGTGTATGTGACATCTGAAGTTATTTTAAAAAGAGTACATACCTGTTTTGGGATTGCTCTAGATCTTCCTCCTTGATGTCAATTTCTTCATTTTTTATGTTCCACTCTTCAATGTTTATTTTATTTGGTTTTTTAATATCACATGTCATTGTGGTGTCTTCAACTTTCACATCCCTTACAATTTGTTTAGTAGAGAAGTCATTGGATCTTAAAATATAAGCATTTTTTTTATAATTTTAATGTAGAAGAATAAAAATAAGTTCGTACCTTTAACACAGTTTTAATATTTTAGGATCTTTAAAAAATTTATAAGTTTTTCTTTCATCTAAAATCAGTTTTTTCCAGCAACCCCTGGTTTTTGAGTTATGAGGCCTCCAAGTGGACTAACCTCAAAATTCTACCTTTTTGAAACTGATTATCATCAAATGTGAACACACACTGATTGGGCACTTATATATTAAACAAATACACTAAAATTTACAATAATTTATTGTCTGTTTTTAATAAAAATCGCGTGAAATGAATCCACTTTTCTTTAACTTTTAAGTATATATATATGATGTATAACTGGTTGTCTGATTCATAATTAAATTTTAAAGTAAGAAACTGGATTTATTTGAGATGGTTTTTACGAGAAATAGGTAATAAACTCTTGTATATTTTAGTGAATTCAATTATTTGAAAATTGGAGGCCTCATAACTCAAGAACCATCGCCAGAAAAAAAAAGATTTTACATTCGTAATCAGCACCACGCTTTGTCTATGAAAATGTATATTTTTTAAAGACAATAAAGAATATTTTGATTGATTGATTGATTGACTATGGCAATGATCTCGAAAGTTGCCTCTTCTCCGATTTTGACCAAATTTGGTATACTGGGATTTTTTGAGGCGCTGATTTTGAATCTGAAAAAATATATTTTTGGCAGAGTTTCATTTTAGAGATATTCATCATCAAAGTTAAAAATCAAACTAATCTTATTTACACTATTCTTCCTTCTTTTTGCTCAGAATTTTTGATTTTTACACTAAATTGGCACACAATATTTCACAAACACTTTTTAAAAACTTGTTTTTATATTTATTTTACACCTTAGCTTGGATTCTGTAAAAATATAAGGAAAGAGAATGTCAAAATAGGGATCACATGTCCTTGTTGCCCTTAAAAGCAATGCATAATTTTGTCACTGTTTTGACAGAGATAGAGAAAAGTAATGTCAAAAAATTTCCTTACAGAATCGGGCCCCTTTTTCCATTCAATTGCAAACTTCCACTTTCACATGCCGCAACGTGGCCACAACCATGTATACATTTTATAAGCAAATATGGCCGCTGCCTTTGAACTTGAAGATTCCCAATTTAATGAAAAAAAGGTGTAAAATAAATAAAAATACAAAGTTTTAAAAGGTGTTCATAAAATATTGTGTGCCACTTTAGTGTTAAAATCAAGAATTGTGTACAAGAGGAAGATATAGTAAAAAAGAGGTTAGTTTGATTTTCAACTTTGATGATGACTATCTCAAAAACGAAACGTTGCCGAGAAAATATATTTTTTTCAGATTCGTAATTAGCGCCCCAAAAAAGCCCAGTATACCAAATTTGGTCAAAATCAGAGAGGACGCAACTTTCGAGACAATTACCTTTTCTATTATTGATATTAACTTACCCATCCAAATCCATGAACTGAGAATCCGAAATACGTTGCATATTAGTATTTCTTGGCAAACATTCGAATTCAAAAACTCTGTTGTCTGGCTCAAATTTTACATTCGAAAAGCAGGAGATTTTATCTTCTATAAAAACATCTCCTAAATCGTCGTCCTCTTTTTTAACCAATTCTTTGGAGAAGTACACATCAATTTGCTCAGGCACATCTCTTTTAACAAAAAGAGATGTATTCAATTTTACCCCATCACCACTGCTGCATCTTTCTTCATGTACCTGTTTCGGAAATAATTCGACCAGCCCTTTAGAAATAGTTGGTATCTTCTCGTCAGGGCCTTTTTCCATTGTAAAATTTTAAATAACTGCTTTTGATAAAGATGTGTAACACAGTAAAAATACGGAAATAAAGGAGATTTATGAAATAAAATATTTGGATTTATCAACCGGTTTTACCATAAAATTAGGTTAGGTCGGTTTTAAATTAGGACTGCCTAGGCATTCGTCAACCGGGACAAGCGCAAGACTTATAATTATTCGAATAAAACTATTTCAAAAAGTTGATCTGAAACTTTGATCGCTCTTGTTTTGGAGATTAGCCTTCGATATACCTTCTAGCGGCACCTTGCTGCTGGGCCGTGCTAGAGATCAAATACCAATAAGTCTAATACTTCACTTTCGGCTCCTAAATGTAATTGCTCGGCGGAGACTTGTATATACCGGTATAGTCTTTCTCGCCCGCTGTTCTCACTGACGGGCTGCATCTAGCGAGAAATATGCTCGAAGGAAATACCCGACTAATATTTAAATTTTTAATTCTGGTGTGATAAATTAAAAAATTATATCCAGTGGTTTTAGGTGTTTTTAACTTATCAATCAACC
>JAHBCN010014949.1:0-21642 GCA_019359885.1 Listronotus oregonensis
GACATGGGGACATGCGGACGCAAAAACATATTGCGGGATAATTTTATAATATTGCAAGGGGATTATAACCGCCAATAGGGAGACCCCAGAATGCGGACGGTTGGCCGCCTTAGGCTAGACCAAAGATTATCTATACGGTTACCAATGGCTAGAAAAAAGAATAATGCATCAGACCGATAGTCACGTACGGCGCAATGGTATGCTGGGCAACAAATAAAGCCATCACGAGAAAAACTGTGTAAGACTGGCTTTTTGTGCTCGATATTTTCTTAAAACGGAGTCTATTGGCACCAGCGCTTATAGTATGAATCACGGGGGCGGGGAACAACTTTTTGGAAAAATTCATACAAAGAACGAATATTATCGTGAACAGCTCCGGGATGTGGGAACAGATCCCATGACCGAGGTCTATAATTTAATAAACCCTATAATGCCAGCAATTGCTATAGGGAAAAAAGGAAATACCTTTATCACTTTTCGGGCCGGTTTTGGGGTACATAGGCGGTTTAAAGATAGATGATAAGTGGCTGGTGGTATATTTGGGGAAAGAACCAAAGGAAGTTACCCTTCCATTTTAATAAGCCACAGTATATCAGTCTATGCTAATCAAGCATGTGTTCAAGAGAATGAAAAAGGGGATATCTCAACCAAACATACCCCCTTCTCATTCTCGCTCTACTAGACCTAATTAGAAGAAGCGGCCTTTATAACAAAAAAGGGAAGCACAATAAACCAGGCTGCAAATACGGGCAGGCGCCAACCCCGGTTAAATCAACCAGCCAAGCTACAAAATATGAAATATCGTAAAAAACTCATTTTTTTTTCCGGCAGGCAGTTGAAGGAGCCATCAACGATACCTTCCATCGAGTATTAAGGAGGGACTCACGCCAAACGATGGAGTCCTTCTTTTGGGCTAAGCGCGGTGAACGAAGATTCCTATACCTGTCCCTACTTGCGGGAGCCCACGAGAGATTTTGATGGCGGAAGATAATTGCGCGCTCAGCAGGAAGTGACAGTACTGACAGAAAGCGGTTATACGTAAAACCAGTAGCAGTTCTTGGTCGAATCGCCATTGTTTGCGACTTTACCACTGACATTGCAAAAGTTTTTGTTTGTGAAAATTTGGAATTTCTGGGGGCTTTGAGCCCGACATTCAGTTTTTCCACATACAAAGCCCCGAAAGGCTGAGATTGGAAAGGGAGTACTGGCGAAACGCTGAAGAAGAACTTAACGGTGATTGTTCATGTAAGATCAAAAATGGGTGTTATGCAATAAAAATAGTCAAATGATTTTTAAAAACTATAGTTAAGAGGTATAAGCACTAAAATAACTATGTAATGAAGCAGAAAACGATTTAAAATTTATTCTATTATCATTTACGTGTGTAGAGTTTATGTACTTAAATATCCCATACATTATTTAAAAATCTAAAAATACAAATATTTTGAATGAATAAATGTTGATTTTTAAATTTTTAACAAGGACTTAACATCTTAACAACAATACTTAATTAAAATTTACAGGAAGGTACCATTGTTTTATTTTAAATAGAGAAAATTGTACTTTAAAAATTTGGGAAATTGTTATAAAGTATAGTGCCTTGACTTTCGAGTTTCCAGAAACATGAATACATCAGTGTGTATCAGTCAAATGGAATAAATCCTAATATCTTAATATTTTGAAAATGTCAATAAAATTCCATAACACGTCAATTTTAAGGCCCGTCACAAGTCAAATCGAGATTGGATGAACATCTTCTATCTTCGTCTCTTCCATGCCATCCGTGCCGAACTCACCCATCTCTCTCTAACAAAAATGTATTGTTGTACGGACCGGATTTCCTTGACTAGCACCAGTACAAACTATTATATTTTTCCTATTTTAGTTTAATTTGTGATGAGTATTTCGAATGGACAACAAATTTAGCGCTGTTCCAAATAAGATCGAATTCGCTTTACCAAAAATTAGAGGATCTCAGTGTTTGAAAATATTATTTTTGTAGGAGACTCTACGCAACAAAAGGTCTGTTTGTTATTCAGTCATCTTTACATATTTTACACTTTTGGACCCACTAAATCCTAAAAACACTTATAAAAAATTTTATAAGAGCTATTACGTAAGAAAAAAAAAAGTGTACACTATTTCTTAATAACAAACTGACCTACGTAAATTTAAAAAAAAAAATATATTTTTAACAAAACGATCAAAAAATTCAGGATTTTTTTTATTTCTAATACTTTTCTAATACTATATTTTTAAAAAATATCGTAAAAACTGTTTTCGGGATATTCCGAAATAAATACATTGCTTTCATACATGACACATTTCGACAATGTTAAGTATGCACAGTTTGATTAATAATATCCCGTTTTACAGACGATAAAAAAATCGTTTTTTTAAATTTGATAAAGAACTTTTATTAACCCTATTTTTCAATTTTATGTAATTCTAACCCTTTACTAGTAAACTACCTTTAATATAAACCTAGTTTTAATTTTTTCCTAACTTTTGAAAAATTATTAAATTTGAAAACATTTATTTTACCAATTACAAAAATTTAAACCCCAATTAGTATAAAGGACGTTTAAAATGTGTCCCCTGAACGATAAACGAATTTTCGCATCTCACTCATCAATATTATTTCATATATCTAAAAAAATGCTCTATATCAAAATGATGAAACTTTATGACTTTTTTTTAAATTGACCTAAAAAAGAAACAAAAACATGTGATTATTTTATCTAGTGCTGATGTAATGTTCACTCTAAAAATTAATGTAATATGAACGATATATTCGGTTGTTTATAAACAGCGGAACATTTTACAATAAATATTAAAGTATGGTAAAAAAAAACTTTAGGCAAAACAATAGAATATGTTTTAAGAAGTAAGATCTGTTTTAATGTTATGCACTTAAATAATGGCAGCCTAAAACTACTCTATCCGCTTTCATCGAGAAGATACTTTATTTATTTTAATCTTGGAACAGTCCACAAAGGCCATGGATGTCTTTAGTTAAGTAGAATGTAGTTTATTAATACGAAAAAAAGATGTGGAGAAAATTTTAAAAAAATAAAAATACTCATTAAGATTAAAAAATATAAAAATAATTTGGAGCAAAATGCTACGTTCATAAAATAAGTAGCTGCTAAAGCTTAAGAAAAATATAGATTTCTTAAACATCGAGAAGCCTGAGTGTAGTAGCAATTTTCTTTGTTTAGTGAATGAAATTCTTTCTGCATTTTAAATTCTAAGACAATTAGGAGTTCAGAAACTAAGGTCCAATCTCCTGTTTCAGCGCGTTCCTAGTACAAATGGACAGCTTTCAGAATTTTTCTTTTACTTCAGTTCTGAAACCTAATTACATACCAAATTAAGTTTTTACCCCTATGGAAAGGCCCCATAATTTTGATGAGTCAATGAGTCAGTGGGTGAGTCATAATAAAATCAGTCAGCGAGTAGTAAAATGGGCGCTTTCAAAATCGAGTATTTTAGAAACCACTTGACATAACTTTCTCCATTTTAAAGGTAATTGGGGAATAAATCTAAATACCACATCCCAATTTTTATAGGAACGATAACCAAGTTATGTTAGGGAAAACTTATTAAAAGGTTTCGTGTAATATACCGTTGAGTTGTAAAATAATTTAATAAATGACACATCGATCCCCTAGTTCAAAATCATACCAATTACGCGAGAAAGGGGGTGTAATTGGGACGAATATTTTACTCATGTAGAAATTTTCCCTTAAGACACGTTAAAAATCAAAAATTTCAGCGAATTTCACGTTGCCTAGACAACGTGGTTTTCCCTTACTTACAAACACAGAACAATCGAACCGTTTGTTTGTATTGTCAATTAGAAACGTCAAAATCAGTCAAAATTAACCGAAATTTTTATCGCTTGTTATAAAATTTTTAAAAGATAAAATTAATTTAGCACTCGTGGTATTACCCGATAGTGAAAGAAATTAGACAATTTTTTTGACTAAAATTGTAATTAATATGATGGTGAACTAAGGCGTGTTGTTAAATTCATCGATGAATCGTGCGACTGATCTGTTTTCATTAAGACGTTTTTAAATTAATTGATGGAAAAGCGCTAAGAAAAATGGCCGTTGTTTTATGCAATATGGACAAGATAAAACTAGCGGTAATCTAGGTGACGTCACGATAGATTTCCCTAAACCATCTGATGATTTACCAACACGCCTCCTAGAGTATTAAATCGTCGAGTTCGATAGGGGCGGAAAAATTTAAATAGCCTACCGGCGGCGTAAATGTGTGAATCCTCTGCTGAAATGAATTATTAATTAAATACTTTTGTGATTATTCATAATCTGTAAAATTAAGAGAATAACAAAATACTTTGGCAACCGCTGAGCAATATTACGTATTCTAACACTTATTCTTTGCTACTTCTTGTTAAATACATTTGAAGCTTTTACCACGGTGAATATTATTTTTCTTAAGGATTAGATAGAAAAATGAGTTAAAAAAATCATGTCTAAAAAAAATCTTGTTCTTCATAAAGTTGCTAGCTTTTAAACTATAACTCGTAAAATTGCTTTTCTTAAGAATTAAATGAAATTAAAATATAGGTAAATAAAAGTGTCTTTTATCATTGAAAAAAAAACCTTTTTTAAATCGTTTTTGAAAACAAGATGTTAAAAAAAAATTGTGCATAATAAAATGCCGATATCTGTCCAAAGCCATGTTTTAATTTCAAAATATTTCGAAAACGGTTCTTACGATATTTTTCAAAAACTAATGCAATATAAATAAGTATTAAAAATTAATTTGTTAAAAAGATATTGATTTTTTTTAAAGTTTACAAAGATGTTTGTGATTAAGAAATAATGTACACTGTTTTATTCTTTTTAACGGAATGCTTTTATGAAAGGTGTAATTTAGGACTAGGTGTGCCCAAAAGAGTAAAATAGTGTAAATTTACTAAATAATGAACAGATCTCATGTGCTGTGTCTCCTACAAACAAAATTTTCAAGAATTGAGGTCTTCCAACTTTTGGTAAACCGTATTTGATCTTATGTGGAATAGCGCTAAATGTGGGTCCATTCAAAATACTGCATCAGAATTAAACAAAATAAAAACAAAATAATGGATCCGGACTGGTACTAGTCAAGGGAATTCCGCCCGTTTAATAATAATTTTTGTTAGAAAGAAATGGGCGAGTTCGACGCGGATGGTATGGAAGAGACGAAAGAAAAAAGATGTTCATCCCAATCTCGATTTGATTTGGACGGGCCGGGCTTTTTTCGCTATAAAGCGATACTATTGTCTACGAGGGTCGGAGGAACCTTTTAAAAAAAAAATACCTTTTTCTATGGTTCCAGGAATTTAAGTAACTTTTATATTTAATTCCAACTATTGCCATGAATTATAGAACTATAAATATAATGTTATACTAAAATCTTAAACCATAGAAAAAATATTTTCCCTCAATTTTGTTAGTGGATTTATTCGGTTTTGCTAAAAAGCTCCTTAATTATATTACAGACGTACCTCGAAATGTAACTTTTCGGCAATACCTAAAAAACCTTAAACAGTGACTTTCCAGTTTGGGTTAGCGGTTCAAATTATAAAAATTATCAAAGAATAAAATTGTTGATAGTCTCTCTTTTCAACGTCCAACTTGCCTTTGCTTTATATATATATACAGGGTCTTCATTAATGTCTGTACACCACGTGACCAAAAATGTTGCGGGTTGCCTTTTTCCAGAGGGGGACAAAATTTAATAAAATATCCCTAGAAATTTTTATTGGCGCCGTGCATTTTAAAATCTTTTTTTAAATGTCAAAAATATTTTTTTTTTTTAAGGGGTTAGAAAATTTCCCTTTTTTATTTTTTTTTTTAATAATTGTAATTTAACCCAAAAGGTTATTACAGCTTTTTTGGATAATTTTTGTATGCATTTAGTTTAAGTCTCTTGTTTGTCAAAAATTTTGGGGTTTCCCCAGATTTGGGAAAAAAAAATGTTAGAAAAAGGAAAAAAATTTCATGCACGGGGTTTTTTTTTGTGGAGAAAATGGATTTGAAGGGGGGTTTTTTTTATTTGATTGGTATCGACTCTACAAACTTTGTAAAAAATTTGGGGAATTATTGGAATAAAAAAACTTTATTTCTGCTTAAAAAAAAATGCTTTTAAGGTTTTTGCAGTTAGATATAAAAAATTTTATAACTGGGTAAATAATGATGGAAATGAAATTTGTTCCGGGGGGTTTTTTTAAGGTGGCTGACATGCCGAATATGACTTGGCAAGGGTCTGGAGTACCTGGTGGCGCGGGGGGATAGTTTTAAACGTTAACGGAATTTTACCACAGTTTGACTGATTTTAGCAATTTGTTGTAAAACTTTAGAAGATGACGTTTACACCATCCTTAGCGCGCCCAAAAGGCCCCCATTGCCAATGTCTTTCTTTTTCCGACCTCAAAACCCCCTGGGGCCAAATTCAGCCCTTTTCAAAATTTATTTCCAAAATTTAAAATTTTTAAATTGCAATTTTTAAAAAATGTTTTTTTATAAGGCACAAATGCAGTTATTCATTTCCCTTAAAATTTAAATTTGTTCAAAAATTTTCTATTTCCATAAAAATTGAATGAAGGAACCCCGCATTCAAATCCATGTTACTGAAAAAAAATACCTCTTTAAGGGCCCCATTTTCTGGACTATTCAAGTCATTTAAATTTTTAGTTTACACAATTTATTTATATTATTTAAATAAAACCCCGATTAAAAAATGGTGGGAAATTACTTAGATTTATTTGTACTTTATTAATAAATTAAATGTCAATTATTACATAATAAAAGTTAGGATAATTTTTTTTTTTTAAAAAAAGAAATTTTTAAGATGCAAAATTTTAAAAAAAAATTCCCAAAATTTTTTAAAAAATATCATACAAAAAAAAAAAAGAAAGTATAGTTACATCACAATAAAAAAAAAGTAGTCATGCACAAACATTAAAATGTAATAAAACTTTCAGCATTTACTGTATCGTTAAAAAATATTGGACCTATAATCCTTCTTTTTAAAACCCCCCGCCCCCCTTTTTAATTGGGGTAAACTTGTTTCGATAAAGGTATGTGGATTCTCCGTGGCCCAAGTTGGGGAGTTCTGAATTTACAAAACCCGGACAAATGAAACCATGCTTCATCAAGAAGAAAGTAGGTCCAAACATCATCATTGTTAAGAATTTCATTAAACCATTGAAAAAAAATGCACCCTCTTTGCATAATCTGGGGGGAAGGAGTTCTTGCAATACTGTGACCTTATATGGATGCTTTTTTAATTTTTTGGGGAAGTGCTTTATGGCAAGTACCAACAGACATTCCAAAAAAAAGTATGGCATTTAAACAAAAATTTCCCCCTTTTTATTTAAAATAGATCCTTACCGGTCTGGGGGAGACAGCTTCTCTACCGATTTGTTAGGACTGTGCTCCCTTTTGGGGGACGCATATCTTCAAAAGGCGGTTCCAAGCACGCTAGGCCTTCCAGTGGGGTTTCCCCCTTCAAATGCAATGCTTGTTTTCAAAACGATTGATTAGCATACGTCTGTGATGAAAAAATTTCATACTCAACAAGATTGTCAGGGAACCTTTCCCCAAAATGGTCCATGCAACTTTGGGAGAATATGACCAAGATCCATCCTCTTTTGAGTTGCACTTCTAAAAAATGCCATTATTTAAAGGCATCTTGTTCCGCAGTCCACATTTTAAACGTTTTTTTTAAAAAAAAAAAAAAAAATTTTATTTTTGTAAAACCCAAAACAAAAACACATGTAACTTACCTTTAAAACCCCCAAAAATGCAAAGTAGCTCTGAAAAGAACTGTTTTAAGCTTGTAAAGTTCGTTTTTTTAAAAAAATTTAATCAAAAAAATCAAAAATTTTTTCCCAAAAAACTATCCAAAAAACCCAAAACGCCAACAATGACCGGTCTGTCAGTAATATCAGTCAAATCAGCTGTCAAACAGAGCTGTGTTGCCAACCTTAATTTTTTTTCCCATAAAAAAGGGTGTTCTTTTGACCATTAACCGCACTGATTATGATTTTTAGAATTTTAAAAAATTTTTGGAAGGGGTTTTATAATCAGTAATTTTGACAAAAAAATTTTTTTTTGTTCGGAGATTGGAAACTGGTAAATGGTCACAGAAAAAAAAAAAGTAGGCAAAAAAAATTTTGAACTTTTTTTTTAAATTGGCAACCTTGTAAATAGGGGAAAAAACCAAGCAGTGGGGGGCCCTTTTTAAACCAAAATCGCGTGGTCACGTGGTGTACAAACATTAATGAAGGCACGGGGTATATATATATATATATATATATATATATATATATATATATATTATATATATATATATATATATATATATATAAATATATATATATATATATATATATAAGAATTTTAAATATAAATCGACGTCGAGAAAATTCTGGGGAAAATTTTTTTAAGTTTCAATTCTGCCTCTAGAGGGCGTAAAACTAAGAACAAAATTAAAAACACGGATTATTTAAAAAAAAAGCCATATTAACTTATGTCGTTGATAGTTTTTTTACAAAAAAATGTAAAATAAAGAAACTTTTTTCTTTTTTAACATTTTTCCCTATCGTGTCAAATATAGGGGGGGGGGGGGAGCGAATGTACATTAAAAAAAAAATTAATAATTTTGTTTTGGCATAACCGATTTTGATAAACTAGGTTTTTTTAAAAAAAAACTTTTATCAGGGGGGGAAGATAAAATATTGGTATAATAAATTAATTTTTTTTTTTTTCCCCAGAGGCTGATTTGTGTCAAAGTTATAAATTTTGTAATTTTTTTTAAAAATTTAAATACAATGGTAATATTTATAGGCCCCCTTTAAAAAAAAAAAAAAAAATAAAGACCTGGTGAAAATTGCAATTGATATCTAAATTAATTTTGTTTTTTCCGAAAAACTGCATTACTCGTTTTCTATTTTTTAACTGTTTATATATATATATATATATATATATATATATATATATATATATATATATATATATATATATATATATATAATGTATATTATGTCCTATACCTATCTCTGCTAGTTTTTAAAAAAATGGCGATTAAAAAAAGTACAAACTACCGTATATTATGCAGTTTTAGGGGGAAAAAAAATAAATTATAAAAAAAAAATTTTATGTGTAATTTAATTTTTTTTAAAGACTCTATCTGTGGAGGTCATAATAAAACTACTTCCGGCTTCAGGGGAATGCTGCAAAAAAATTACTTTTCTAATAATGTTACTTAAAAAAAATTTAAATGCAACACAATGTATTTTTTTTTAAATTTGGTTAAAAGGGTCATTCCTGATATAAAATCCAATAATATCCAAACCCTATCTTTTTTGGGTTTTTTTGAGAAAATGGCGATTGGAGATCCCCAAACGACCCATATTTATGCAGTTATAGGGGAAAAAATAAACGAGACGGCCTAAAATAATTAAGGGGCCGTCTCTTTGGAGCAATTTTGTTATTTTAATATTTTTTTTTCATTTTTAAGTAGTTAATTAAAAAATAATTTAAATTAAATTAAAAAAAATAATTAATGTCTCATAAAGATGGCCCCCCCCCTAACCCCCTATTGTCTCCTGCATACAATCCCTTTTTTAAAATCTTTAAAATTTTTTTAAAAAACATTCTGTCTAAAAAAAACCCAAAAACCATATTATTTAAAAAAGATTCCTTCGTTTTTAAAAAAAAATAAAGAATATTTTTTTTTACCGGATGACCATATTTTGATCTCACTTGATGTTGTTTTTGTACACTAATATTCCAATAAATTTAAAAAAAAATATAATAACTAAAAAATAAAAAAAAAAAAAAAATTTACTGACATTCCAATAAACGACTTTTTGGAAGCCGTTGAAACAACGAAAACTCAACTTACTTTTTTAAAACAAAAACAAAATTTATAAGCAAATTGATGGTTGTGCTGGGGGAGCAAGCATTTCAAGTGTAATTCCCATTGGTACTGGAAGACCTAGAAGAAACTATCCCCCCACAACTAAACTTTACCCCACCTTTTTCTACAGATATGTAGATGACTGTTTTTTAGCAATTCCACAAAAAAAAAAAGACTACATTTTAACAAAATTCAACAGTTACCCCCCAAAAATTTCAGTTCACTTTTTGAAATCAAAGGGAAAAAAAAAAAATCAGTTTTTTTGACACGACTTTATACAAAAAAAAAAGAAAAAAAGAACTAAATGGAAAAACCCCCAAAAAAAATTTGGGTTTTCGATACACCAACTACAAAACCCCCAAAAAACCCCCTTTCCCAAAAAAAAAAACTGTGATAATGGGACTGGCAGATAGACCCCCTTTAGCTTTCTGACATAAAATATAGAAAACGTGCTATTAAAAAACCAAAAAAAGCACTGATATCAAAAAAATTTTCCCCGAAAATATCGTTAATTCTTTTTTTTAAAGCTCGCATTCATAAGTATTACAAAAACACTGCAACATAAAAGGGGAAAAATAATAAAGGTACAAATAATCCCCCTTATGTTACAATCCCATATGTACAAGGCCTGTCAGAGCAAAAAAAAAATTTTTCTGTCTAAATATAATATACCTGTTGGCAAAAAAGGCTATAACCTTTTTAACCCGGCATTTCAGTAATTAAAAAAAAAAAAACCCCACTCCAAAAAAACACATGTCGTATATGAAATACCATGCAACGACTGTGAGGGTCTATATAGGACAAACGACCAATATTTACAAGCCAGATTACAATCACATAAATACGAAAAAAAAAATCAAACAGCTCTAACGAAACATGAAACAAAAAAAACAACATACCTTTAATTATACTAAAAAATAAAATATTGAAGAGGAAAATACATCCAAAAAAAAAAAAAGAATATATGAGTCAATAGAAATTAAAAAAAAAAAAAATGCCATAAATGACAAAAAAAAAATAAATAATTTAAATTAAAAAATATATTACAACATCCTTTTTTTGGGGAAGCAAGGGGAAACAAATTTCAGTTTTATTTTTAACAGAAACTTTTAAAGATTCCGTAATTTGTATATGTATATTTTCATTAAAAAAAAAACCATATAACTTATACTGGGGCTTTTTTTTTAAAATTAAATTAAATTAATTCTAAAGGGCATGTTTTTGGGAATACCTTTTTCATTTTTTTAAAAAACTTAAATAACAATACCATAGACTCATAGGGGGGAAAAAGTAAATAAGAAGAATTTAAAGAAAAAAAATCATATCAGACATTCATTTCCCCAAAGTTTTATATAGTTTAAGACTTTTTAGTATAAGGGGGTTTTTTTTTTGAATGTATGTTTTAAATTATAATAGCAAAAGTTTTTAATATGTGCTGTCTATATAACATAATATGTGTGACAATTTTTTTTGTTTTTTTAAATTCTGGCACAGGCTAAGGGGCTTTACGCTTAAAAAGGAAGTTTTTGCTTTTTTTTTTTAAACTGCCAAATTCAGAGCAAAAAATTTTAATTTTTAAAAAAAATGGTTTTAAAAAAAAAGACTTGGGGAACCAGTCGAAACGTCACCTGTATATATATTTTTTTAATTAAAAACATGACATAATTTTTTTTTTGTTTTTTTTTTTTCCAATCGAACCAAAACCAAAAAAAATTCCCAAAAAAAATATATATATATAATATATATATATATATATATATATATATATATATATATATATATATATATATATATATATATATATATATATATATATATATATATAATAATAATAAAATATATATATATATATATATATATATATATATAATATATATATATATATATATATATATATATATATATATATATATATATATATATATATATATATATATATATATATATATATATATATATATATATATATATATATATATATATATATATATATATATTTTACAAAGTTACGATGGTGCTTTTTTTAAAAGAAACACTGTGTATTTTTTTATATATTTGGGGGACCTCCTGTGGTTATTTTTTATTCCACCAAAAATTTTTTTAACATCGGTTCAGTAATTTCAGAAAAAAAAAAAAGAAATAAAAAAAAAAATGTTTTGCACCATTAATTTAAAGATGAAAAAAAAATTCCAAATTTTTCCCGAATAATATAAAAAAAGAGAAACTTTTTAAAATAACGTAATATCAGTCACTTAGGTCATGTTTGGTTATTTCGAACTGTACAGGGTACTTTATTTTTCTTATTTTAAATATGAGCTTCTGCATATTTTTAGGTCGTTAGATGCGAAATTAAAAAACAAACATTTTTCTAATTAAAACCCTATCAAAATTCCTCGTTGAAAACTCATTTTGACATGTATTTTAATAGTAATACCATGGAATAAAAATGATAGATAGCCACCTAAAACTTAAATAACAATACCATAGACTCATGGGGAAAAAAAACGTAAAAAGGGGAAGAATTTAAAAAAAAACGATCATATCAGACATTCATTCCAACAGTTTTATATGGTTTAAGACTTCTTAGTATAAGCGTGGTTTGTTTGTGAATGTATGTTTTAAATTATAATAAAAAAAAGTTTTTAATATGTGCTGTCTATATAACATAATATGTGTGACAATTTTTTGTTGTTTTTAATTGCTGGCACAGGCTAAGATCTCATTACGTTAAAAGGGTAAGTCTATTTTTTTGTATTTTTAAACTGCCAAATTCAGAAAAAAATTTGTAAATTTTTAGAATAAGGTTTTTTAAAAAAAAGATTGGGGATAACCAGTCGAAACGTCACCTGTATATTTTTTTTTAATTTAAAAAAACATGACATAATTTTTGTCTTTTTTTTTTTTTTGCCAATCAACCAAAAAAAACCAAAAAAAAATTCCCCCAAAAACTATATATATATATATATATATATATATATATATATATATATATATATATATATATAAAATAAAAAAATAAAATTTAAATTTATTATTAAATGCAAAATTTTTAATAATAATTTTTTAAGTTTAAAAAATTTTTAAAATAATATATATTAAAAATTTTTATACCCATATTATATATATATATATATATATATATATATATTTTTAAACTTAAATTTTATTTTTAAATGAAACACTGTGTATTTTTTTATATTTTAGGTCCTTTTGTGGTTATTTATATTCCACCAAAAATTTTTTAACATCGGTTCAGTAATTTCAAAAAAAAAATGAAATAAAAAAAAATGTTTTGCACCTTTTAATTGAAACAAAAATTAATATTTTCCTGAATAATATAATTAAACGAGAAACTTATTAAGTAACGTAATATCAGTCACTTAGGTCATGTTTGGTTATTTCAACTGCAAATTCTTTATTTTTTTATTTTAAATTTTTACCTGCATTTTTTTTTGGCCGTTAGATCAAAATTTAAAAAAACAAACTTTTTCCCCAATTAAAACCCTATCAAAATTCCTCGTTGAAAACTTTTGACATGTATTTTAATAGTAATACCATGGAAAAAAAAAGATAGGTTTATAAAAAAATTTATTAATTAGAGTTTTAATTACGTTAATTATTACCTGGGGAAAGGTTTAAGTTACATAAATGTTAAGCAAAAAATATTAAAAAAAATTAAAAATTGATTTTTTTTTAAAAAATTTAAAAAAGGGTTTTTTTAAATTAATTTAATTTTAAAAATTTAAAAATAGTAATATTTTATAATTTTTTTTTAAAACTCCCCAAAATAAGATTTTTTTTTGGTTAAAAAAAACCAATGTCAATAAATTGTTTTTTTTTAGCCACGTATTTTTTTATTCAATGGTTTTATTAAAATAGATGCCAAAATAAGTTTTCAACGAATAACTTTTAATGTGTTAGGGGAAATTTGATAGGGTTATAATTAGAAAAAAATTTATTTTTTTTAAATTTGCATCTAACGGCCCAAAAAATATATAAAGCTCATATTTAAAATAAGAAATATAAAGTCTTCCAAATTTGAAGAGTTTGACATAAATTTTGGACACCCTGTACGCAAAATTTAAACCCAAAAATGACCTAAGGACTAATTTGTTACTTTAAGTTCCTTGTTTAATTCTATTAATCAAGCACTATTGGGATTTTTTTTTCTTTTTAAATTTAATTTTTGGCCTTTTTTTTTTTTTTATTTTATTTTTTTCTCAAATTACTGAACCAAAATTTTTTTGGGGAAGATAGATGACTACAAGGGGTATCTAAATATACAAAAAAAAAAACAGTGTTTCATTTAAAAAAAAACACCATCGTGACGTCACACTTTTGTGACACCCTGTATAACCAAAATTATTTTCCCAAAAAACACCGTAGGTTAATGGTTAACGTGTGCAAAATATGAAAATTTTATATTTGGGTTAAAAAAGCCACACAAGACGGGGGGGGAGGTGCAGTATGTTTTATATATATGAATATATATATATATATATATATATAATATATATATATATATATATATATATATATATATATATATATATATATATATATATATATATATATATATATATATATATATATATATATATATATATTTAATATTTTATATATGTATTTAATAAGATAAAAATAAAGGAGATATAAACGAAAATGTAACTTTGACAAAAAATAGTCTTAAAAAGAAAAAATGTATTAATGTGATTTTTGGGTTTTTTTTAATAATAAATTATTATTTATTTTATTTCAATCCAAATAAATTTAAAAATTTAAGAGAAATCAAAGAAAAAAAAAAAAAAACTTTTTTTTTTCAGGGTAAAATCCCGAAATTCCGTTTTTTTTTTTAAACCCCAAAATTTGTATTTAGACAAAAGGTTTATAACTTAAATTAATGCCTTTTAAAAACATTGTTTATGTCATATAAAATTTCGTGTTTTTTTTATAGTTTTAAGATATTATTTTAAATTAAAAATAAATCGTTGATATCTGAATTACGTTTTTTCAATTATTTGCTTTTGCCCCAAAATTTGATCTCAGATTCGTATTAGGGAAAAAAATACTTAAAAAAATTTTCCCCCGACACCCACCCATACCTTTTTTTTTATGGGCTTGTAAAATTAAAATAATTCTCCTCCCAGCATAGAACCCTTTTTGGGGGATGAAAAATTTTTCGAAGGGGTTATGACAGGTTTTGCCAACCTCCAATTTCCTGTGGTAAAAGATTTTTAGCATATGGTCCGTAAATATGTGTCCGAATTTTAAATCTGCTACGTCGGGTTTGGTTCTGAGCTGGTCCGGGTCGCAAAGTTTGGTCGAAAGGTCCTTGAACTGAAGATTATAAAAAATAAAGTATTTTTTACAAACATTTATATCCAAAAAATTTTTAAAATAATTTTTATTTTTGGGATAAAAAAAAACAATAAAAAAAATTTTAAATTTTTTTAAATAAAACTATTTATATAATTATTTTTAAAATGAAAAAAAAATTAAGATGGTTATACCATATTTCAATAATTATTATTTTTTAAAATTTTGCCTCAAACTTTAAAAATTTTTCCAAAAAAAGCAGTTAATGTTGTTTGTACTTTAACGGGAGGATCGCGTTTTATTTTGCAATGGACTAAAAAAAAAAAGTTAACAACGGTTTAAAAAGTTTAACAAAACATCACTGTAGTATTATTTGATTTTAGTAGGCGACCTGTAAAATCTAACTTTTGTTAAACATTCTAAACCGTTGTTAACTTTTAAAAAAATTTTTAAGTCCATTGCTAAATTTAACAACGCGATCATCACTGGACGTATGTAAATTATTATTTTTTTTAAAATTTTCAAAAATAAAATAAGTGAGGTACTAAATTCAATATCGTTTACATATTCGAATAGCTCAACATTCGTTTAAAATTCGAATAATATAACTATTCGTTTTATTGAAATTTTTAAACCCTAATAAATATTAACAACATATGACAAATTATTATACAATCATAAATAGACCTAGCAACAACCGGTTTTTTAAAAAAATTAATTTTTTTAATTTTTAATCTGAAAAAAGAAATGTTAAGTTTTCACATGTTATCATTTTTTATTTGAAAATAAATTGGGGAAAACATTAGGCGTAATCACTTAAAAAGTAAACAAAATATCACAAATGGATCTCAACCTAAATTAAAAAATTCATTTAAAACCCACCCTAAAGAGATTTTAATTTTAATACCCTGGGCTTAAAATAAAAAAAAAACCCCGGCACTTTTACTTTTAAAAATTTTAATTTAGAAAGGTGCAACGGGAAAAGGGGTTCTCTAAAATACCTCCAAAATAACATTTTTAAATACTTAAACAATACCTTCAATTTAATTTGAATTACCATACCTAATCGTATTTTTTTTGTTAGCATCTATAAAAAATTCCTTTTTTTAATTTAAATATTCGTTTTTGACATATCAATTTGGTTTAGTTTTACTAAAAAGATTGTAATCGCAAAAAATTTCTTTCCCCAATTCCTCGGTATGTCATTCTGCTGGCACTCTAGTTCGAAAACGGGGTTTTCCAAGATAGATACAATTTTTCCCGTAGTTTTGGGTTTGCCAAACCAAACCAAATGTTACTACAATTTTTTCATTTCACCTCATTTGCTTTCTCCTGTCAACACGCGATTGAAAAATTAGGCTTTTTGGGGGGCGACCCCCCTAGCGCGAAAAAATATTTTTTGCTTGAAAAGGGAAACTCGCCGCCAAATAAACGGTTTTCTTCTGGGGGAGCGGACGGTGAAGGGGCCAATCCTTATTTTTACGTTTGCGTCGTACAGAGGATGTCTTTTATGGCGGGATTTTGCGCGGGCGCGGGGGTCAATTGCTACTGCAAAATTTCGCAGCGGACCTTGCCTGTTTCCCTTTTTTTTTTATTTTATGCGCTTGTTTTCTGGCGGGCGAAATTCGGGACTTTATTGGATACGCTATGCAAGATTTAAAACCATCATGCCGATGCAATGGTTTTTTGTTTGCTTATTGTTTTAAGATCCGAAAGGAATTTTTAAAAAATGTTGAATTTATTAAGGCGACGTATTGGTCGTAAAGAAAAAAAACCCCCAAGAATAATGCTACCACACTGTGTTTTCCCCTTTTTAATTTTTTAGGCTAACTGTGGTAGGTAGTCAACTTTTTTAAAAAAAAGGGTTAGATTATCCAATAATATTTCGGGTTAAAAACATGTTCCTGTTATTAAATTTCAAAAAGATGGTATTGATTAAAAATCTCAGCATTACGCTTGTTGCAAAACCAATAAAAAAACATGAAATCATGAAAAAAATTTTTTTATGATTTTTGGCCCTTTTTTTTAGCAAAAAACTTTATGCTATGGTATAACGTCATGCGAAATTTTTAAAACGTTCTCTATTTTTTACCAAAAAAAAAAAATTTTTAAAAAAAAAAAAAATTATTTTATTAGTAAAATATAAGTAGATATAAGACAATAATTTTATATAAACCATGTCAAATGTTAATATTTGCTATTGTTTTCAACTTTGACAGCTTATATCTTGGCAACCAAACGACCGATTAACAATTTCGCACATTAAAAGCGGTTTTTTTTAAGTTTTTTTTAAATATTTAAAAAAGATATTTAAAAAAATGTGCGGGAATAATAATTTGTTTAGAAGCAAATAAAAATGTTATAATAATAATTATATAATATTAAACTATTGCGGGGGGCGCCAAATTTGGGGATTCAAAATTATCTAAAAACTGTTAAACCATTTTTAACGAACTTTGGCATGATGTTTGGTCTAGCATAAATTTTTTTCAGGGTAATCAAAAGGGTTAAAAAATAATGAAAAAATGCTTTTTTTGTTTATTGCTAAATTGTTTTTTTGCAACAAGCGTAAATTTCCACCCTCCCCAGGGGGGAGCATATCATCTTATAACTGTATTTATATCACTTCCCTTAAAGAATCTCACATCAGTCTCATCATACTGTTCGTTTTCATATTTGTTTTTTTCTTTCTTCTAAGGGATCACAAATTTTTTTTTACTTTTAAAGAGCATGATCTTGTGGCTTGTTTTGAAGCTTTTTTTTTTTTGGGAAACTGGATGATCAATCGGCACTCACTGTAACGGGAATTTTTTATTTTTTAAAAAAAAAAAATTAATTTAAACTTATTTTAGGCAAAATTACAAAACTGCTATTGTTATTATTTTTTTTTTTTATATTTAGTCATTTGCTTCAGAAAAAAATTTTTGTTGTTTTCAAAAATGAATTTTGTTATAGAAATTTGGTGTGGTTTGTTAAAACAAAATTTTTTTTTAAATTTAAAATTTTTAAAAAAAATAGATAGAATAAAATAATAGTTAAATTTTATAGAACCTCATTATTGAATTTTTCTTATTAAAAAATCTTTCTATAGATTTTTTTTTTATGTTACTATTGTTTTGGTTATTTTAGTTTTTCTAATATAATATTAAAATACCATATAATATTCTTGTTAAATTAAACCAATTTTAACTTAAGACACCCAGGGGGCAGTACATTAGTACTAGAGCTGTTAGCGCTTTTGACCTATAATTTTGTTATAAAAAAAAATGCCGCTTACGGAAATAAAAAAGGGCCGGATACAGTAATTATTATTTTTACCCCACCAGCTCCCGGACTATAAAGGAAAATTAAGAGAACCTCGGGAAAACCCTTTGCAGTATTTTTTTTGTGGATCCTTTATCATTTTTGTTTTTAATTCCAAATTTTCTGGTCTCTTTTTTAAACCTCTAAATGGAAGGCAAAAAAAATCTAAGTAGCTCATCAGGCTAGCAGGGGAATTAAAACTTAAAAAAATCACTGAAATTTATACTAATTTGTTGCTAAAATGAGGTTTTGTTGCCGCCATTTGGAAAAAAAATTATTCTATTTTTAAAAAAAGATAGCAGGAATTTATTTAATCTTAATTACCTGTCGACTATATTTCCCATTTTGTTGCTAATTTGTTGTAAAATTGAATTCAAAATCTTAGAAAATTTTTTTTTTACAACAGCTACCTTGAACTTCTTTTTCACCACGTTATCAACGGGGTGATTTTGTTGCTGTGAGGGCAACACTCAATTTCTTATATCAAGCAACAAAAATTTTCTAATGTTTACCGATATTTTTATTTTTTAAAATTTTTCAGTTAACTACAGTTTATTTTTCACCTGTTATAAAAAGCAGTGTTTTGTTGTTGCAGGCAACCTCAATTCTCCTATAGTTCCGTAAATTTAAATATTTATATGAAAAGCAGTGTTTTTTAAATCGGGTCTTTTTTTAAAGGGTTCCGCATTTTTGCTGAAATATAATTGGGAAAAAAAACCCTTTAATTAACCGAACATGACCAACCTTTTAGACAAATCAAAAAACCCCTTGTTTTGGTCGGTAATGGTTATTCTGGTTAGTTAAACGATTTTTTTTTTTTCCCTTATATTTCAACTGCTTTTTTGACCCGAATTTTATATAAAATTTAAAAATATAAAAAAAAACGGTTATAAGTTGACAATCTAATATTTTGATATGCTAATTTATAGCAACAAAATAGTGTGATAAATCGGGGTAATTACGATTTATCAAAAATCCTGCTATTTTATATAATATAGCAGTAATCTCGTTTTTCGAAAGGGGATTGAGAAAAAAAATCCTCATTTTAGCATCTATTAAACTTAGCTAAAATTTTTCCGTTTTTTTATCAGGTTTTGCTAATTTCCCGCAAACCTATAGAGAAATCTAATCATTTTTTTATTTTTTTCCCCTTTTTTACAAATGCATATTGTTTCATTGCAAGCGATAGAATTTTTACAGTGGAAAAAACCCAAAAAGGGGTTTAAAATAAAATTTTAAAAAATATATATTTAAATATTAATATTAATTTTTTTAATTAAAATTTATTTATATTTTTAAATAAAAAAATTATTAAATAATTATTTTAATAAAATATATTATTTAATTATTAAATATATTTAATTTTTTTAAAATTTTTATTAATACGGTATTTTTTCCCCATTGAAAAAGGGGTTTATTAAATCAAAGTATTCCGATTTCGTTTTTAATAAATTTGATTTTTTATCCCTTATATTCTTATTATTTTCTTTACTTTTTTTGTTTCGATTTAGGTTTTGTTATGTTTTTAATTTGGACAAAACACAAAATAATTAAATAAATTTAAAATTGACATTCCTAACCTTTCTAATAAAATTTATCCAGGAAGTTGTTGGCTTTAACCCAAGACGTACCAAGGGGGTTTTTTTAGACCAATTGGTTTTTGATTATTTTTTACCGTAAAAATTTTTTTGGAAAAATAATTTTCAAATGGCAATTGCGAATCCGATTTAACAGATTTCCAAGGGTTTGAAGCTGCCAGATTTTTGTTAAGCAAAACGGGAAATAATTTTCCTTTTTTTAAACATATTTAATTAATAGTACTGTACAGTACCGGGTTTCAGTCTTTTAACATATGCTACTTTAGTGCCGCAAGGTTCAGTCCTTGGACCTTTATTTTCAACATCTTTTGAAGACATCACCAAACATATTAAATCCCCAAAAACTTTTTTGCTGATTATTTTAAAAAAATTTGTCAAATTGCTTGGAAAGATTTTTTGTATCTGCGGATGCGGGGTCTTTTCGGGGTGTAATGAAAATAAACTGCCTTTAAATATAAAAATGTTGTCATACGTTTACCGAAAAGGACACCCTTTTTTCCAGAAAATAAAAAAAAGTTCCTTTTTAAAGGGGGAAAAAAATTTTTTTTAAGTTTCTTTTGTAATTCAATTAAAAAAAGTTTTGTTATCTTGGGTTTATTTTAAATTCAAGGGCTTTAGGATATAAATCTTTTTTTGTTTAATCCTTTTGTTTTTTAAACATATGGTCTTTAAAGCATGATCTTGATATTTTTTCTTGTAGTTTATTTAAATTCAAGCTTTTATTTAAAGCTAATTGATTATTTATGGTTTTTTAAAAAATGAAAGAAAAGTGATTATAATTTACAAGTGTTATATTTAGAACTGTTCTTTTTTTTTATTAACACTGTAATTTATTACAGTGTTAATAAAAACATTGTATTTTTTTTAATATTATCTGTCTGTAAATATTTATGTCAATTTCCCCCACTATTATTGAAAAAATCTGTCAGGGAGTTGTATTAGAAATAAATTAATAAATAAATAAATTATCGTTACATGTTTAGTGTTACAGTTACCAAAAAAGGGTTCTTCAACAACACGTTAAATGGAAAATTTTAAATTAAACAAAAGCGATTGTTAAAAACGTATTGATTATATTACAAATAAAAACCTGATTTAAGGGGATGGTGAGGTAAAAATGTGATTTAATACCCCGGGTTGGGGAAAACGACAGTTTAGAAATTTAAAACAAGAAAAAGGGGGGTATTGCCTCAAAAAAAAAAAGCGACCCCGGGAAAAAAACTTGTCAGATGACACAAAAAAACAATTGAGTATTGTACATCTAAAAAAAAAGGAATTATAACTCGAATTTTGTTATGTTAATTTTTTAAAGATTTGAATCATAAAAATAAAAAAACCGTTATTTAAAAAAAATTATAAATATTTTTTTAAAAACCTTTTAGACCATTATTTTTTTGAATTGGTAAATTATTTTTTCCAGATTTTTTTTTTTTAAAAAAAATACTTTAAAACCCCTAAACAAATTTTAAAATTTTTAAAA
>JAHBCN010014950.1:0-21681 GCA_019359885.1 Listronotus oregonensis
GCGCATTGTCTTGTTTTCGGTTGTTGCTGGCTCTATATCTCCAACCGTCCTGCGAACACGGACAGTTTCTGTTTCAGCGTGTCAAGACATTTTGGGCAGTAATGTTCGCGGCCCCTGTCCTGAGTGGTACTGGCTCCGACTCATAATTTCTTTCACTGTCTTTCAATCTACCCGTGTTTACCCCCCCAATAAACTCCGTTAACCCCTATTTCTTTTCGAAGATTGTCGATCTTTGTTTTTGTCTTTTCTCCCAGTGGGTGTTCTTTTTTTTGAGCTTGAATGGCCTACTCGGTCTCGTTATGATTTTAACATTCAAAGTTTAGCTACTGCGTCGCGGCACAATAGATTAGCATATGTAAATGCTCCAGCGTGTGGGCATCTGAAACAAAATCTGGTAGTTTCTGTTATTTATTGTCGAGCACGATACCCTTTTTTTTAGAGGTTTAGCCTAGGTAGCGGTGGCCTGCATATGGGTTGTTCCATCCCCAGCACTGCTCCTATATATATATATATATATATATATATATATATATATATATATATATATATATATATATATATATATATATATATATATATATATATATATATATATATATATATATATATATATATATATATATATATATATATATATATATATATACAATATGGCGCATTATTGAAGCCCACTACGTAACACAGGTGAGGGGCAGCCCGACTTTTGGGAGGCAAGGGGTTTCAGTAGTGTCGATACTACACGATTCTACGAAGCCCAAGTTTATATACAAGGCAACTGTGTTTATGTTATGTCGATTATACGAAGCCTGGCGATGATGCCGTTTTTATTTTAAGTGTATATTTTATTCGTTACAAACCCGTTATACAAAGCCCGAATTTATATCCAATTGACTGTGATTATGATATACCGATTATACGAAGCCCTGCCATGTTAATGCTTTTAGTTTAGAAATATTGTTTAGTTATTACAGTTTGTTTCGGTGTTAACGTAGATCCACTTTATATTAGGGGTTGTTATTATATAATAATATATTATTATTGCCCGACGCAGGAACCCGGGTTGTGAGGTGAAAATGACCCACAGCATAGTGAGGTCGTGTGACAAGGCAATAATAATAATAATAATAATAATAATAATAATAATACCAAAATTGGGTATCGTGCTCGACATTATAAATAACCAAATACTACCTGATTTTGTTTCGGATGCCCACACGCTGGAGCATTTGCATATGCTTATCAATTGTGCTGCGACTGCAATAGCTAGAACTATGAACGTTAAAATCATGACAAGGCAACGAGTGACCATTCAATAAAAAAAGAAATATTGGGAAAAGAAGACTAAATACAAAGATCAACAATCTTCGAAAAGAAATAGGGCAGTAACGGGTTTATTGGAGGTGTAAACCCGGGTAGGTTCAATGACGAGTAGAAGAAATTATGAGCCGGAGCCAGTACCCCTGGACGGATCCAGTGAACATTACTGCTCACAATGTCTTGACACGCTGAAACAGAAACTGTCTGTGTTCGCAGGACGGTTAAGGAGATATAGGGCCACAACAACCGAAAACAAGACAATATTCGAAAAATTTTCTATCAAATTAAATTCCTCATCTGATGAGGCAGATAACAAAATACCCTAGTAAAGAACAGATAGAGGAGTTTTGGAAAGGTCAACTACCCACCGCCCCTGTAATATTGATCTAGCTGGGTACATAAAGAACATAAATCTGCCAGGAATCGACAGATACAATTCGTGCCATTTACCACCGAAGAAATATTGTAATATCAAGGAACTCCATAATTGGAAGGCACCTGGGCCTGACCAGGTCCATAATTATTGGCTTAAAAGTTTTGGTGCAACATCATCAACTGGCTGTTCTAATTAATGATGTTTTGCTTAATCCACAGAAAATGCCATTATTTCTCACCCCAGGATTACATATCTCCACCAAAGGATCAGCATAATACCGGACCCAACGAAGTATCGGCCAATCCTTGCCTTCCCCCTTTCGGTGATCACATCTTTTACCAACACCAAGACCTGTGAGCAAAACACATTTTGCAACCCGCAAAGGGGGTCCAAAGGGCTGGGGTGCAAGGAGCAGCTTATAGCTTTCTGTCGTCTGTAACCAAGCTTATACTGGTCGTGAAATCTTTCGCTGCCTACGTAGACTACAAAAAAGGGCCCTTTGATTCAGTACCACATGGGTAGCTTGCGGCTATATTAAGAATATACAGGGTCGATAATTATATTGTGTCCTTTTTAGAAAACATCATGTTAACGTGGAGGACTAAAATTCAACTGCAAGTGCCCTCCAGCGACAACATCGAAACTGGCACTATTCCAATACGAAGGGGTATATTTCAGGGTGATTCGTTAAATCCATTGTGGTTCTGCCGTCTTAACTCAACTAAGTATGGCTTTAGTATTAGGAACAACAAAGAAGATGTGATAAGGCTGAATCATCTGCTATATATGGATGACCTTAAACTGATGGGATCTACCAAAAACCAGCTCGAGCAAATGCTCAAAATCGTCGAGGAGTTCTCCGGAGATATAGGGATGCGGTTCGGACTTGACAAATGCCGCGTCCTAAACATAGTTAGAGAAAGATACAACCGGGTGCTTTGAGATCAAGACGGTCAAAATATCGCGGCAATGGTGGCTGAAGAACGTATAAGTACCGGGAATGAAACAGGCCGAAAGAATCGACCAGCGAACAATGAAGGAAGAACCAAACGAGTTTATCAGAAGGGTAAGAAAAGGTGTCGAAAACTTATCTAAACAGCAAAAATCTTTTAAGGCTCTTAATACATCGCATGCTCCGCACTCACTTACTCATTTGGAATTGTGGAATGGAGCAAAACTGACATCGATAAGCTACAGAGAAAGATGAGAACCTCCTTACAAAGGCACACAAACATCACCCACGTAGTGCATGAAGAACAACGCTTCCGATATCAAGGGGGAAGAGGATTGGTGGATATTGGTAAGCAATTAGACCAACAAATAATAAACTTACCGTTATTTCCATAGACTGGCAGACTCCCCCGATACCCAAGCAATATGCGGAGCCGAAGATTCAACACCGTTGCGACTGATGGATGTGAAATGCGCAGACACCATCAAACAGACCAGGAGAAGCTGCAAGCCTGGTTGGAGAAACCTCTTCATGGACGTCACCCCAATGAGGTCGCCCAGGAAAATATCGACAAGTTCGCGTCGAACCTGGCTACGTCGGGGAAGATGTTCCCAGAGACTGAAGGCTTCTTATTGGCTATACAGGACCAGGTTATTCCAACAAAAAACTATCTGAAGCATATTGTTAGAGACCCGTCTATAAAAAAAGATCGATGCAGATATGGATGTCAAACATCGGAGACAATCCATTCGAGGGTATGCATGGGGATCTCGTAAACCGTAAGAGATACAAGGTCGGTTTTGGCAAAGTTTGTAGGGATCTAAAAAAATGTCGTTTCGAAATGTGAAAAATTCCGTTTACTTCCGGAGATATTGGGAAAAAAAAACCGAATTCTCGCAAAATTTTTTATTTTTCCGACCTTATTTGAAAGATATTTTGAAATAAACGTCATCGCAGAGATATTTTTCCCCTCTACAAAATGACGTTATTAAATTTGAAATCCCGTTTCGTTTGAGCAACCACCATGAACTTAATTTTTAAATACGGTCCTACATTTTTATTTAATTTTTTTGAACCTCTTATTATTCCAATTAAAAAAAATGTATAACATAATATTTATAACCTATGGAATGCCCCTGTAAGAAATCATTGCCTTCCTTGTCTAACACATTGTCTCTTATGGAAAATATGTTTATTTAACAGAAAAATATCAAGTGTTATATATCATTGTAATTGGAATTAAAGCTTCAAAAAATGCAATAAAAATCGAAGGCTGTATTTAAAAAAATAAAGTTGATTGGTTCTCGAAAACAAAAACGTCGGATTTTTTTAATAACGTCATTTTGTAGGGGGAAAATAACTTGCGGCATGACTTTTTCAAAATATCTTCTCAAATGGTCAGGAAAAAAAAAAAAGTTTTTGGGGGGGTTTTTTCCGGATATCTCCGGAATAAACGGAATTTTTAATTTTAAAACGACATTTTGTTTGCATCACCACACAACGCCTCTTTAACCGACCTTGTACTCCGGTTTACGGATCCCCAATCCTCGAATTTGTAAATTATATAGTCTTTTATATCTTTTCGCTACTTTAAAAAAAATACTTATAAGTATCTTACCTAACCTTTAAATAAAATATATATTAAAAAAATAAATAAATAAAGTCATCCATACTCCTGAAATCTTGAAAAACCCATTTTTAATTAAATATGTTTTGGTTACATGGTTAATTTAAGTTCATTAAAAAGATTTATTATTATTATTATTATTATTATTATTAAATAAACATTAACGGCAAAAACAGAGTTTCAATAATTAAAAAAGAAGAAATAAACCTTTTTTTTATTCCAACAATGTTGTCGGCTTTTCGGTCTTCGTATTGACCGTAAAACCTTTTGCTTCATATTATATACATTTTAGAGTAGCGCTAACTAGTGGCAGTTATGATCAACTAAACGTGTATATTTTGAGAAAAAAACATACTTACGAAGCCCAACAATTTTTACAAAGTCGTGTTTTTAGAGTCATCTATTATATTTAAAATTAAAACTGTCACCACGATTAGGAAACTTGATATGTGACGCTATTTGAAATGATTTCGGGTTCGTAAGATCCCTATAAAGGTTATTTTAGGAGTTATACATGGAAAAATTATTAAGCCCGATTTTGGGCTTCATATAACCCCCTGAAGTGTAGCGTTTTGGTTAATAAAGTCGGATTACAAAAAATATATATATATATATATATATATATATATATATATATATATATATATATATATATATATATATATATATATATATATATATATATATATATATATATATATATATATATATATATATATATATATATATATATATATATATATATATATATATATATATATATATATATATATTTTATATATATATATATATATATATATATATATATATATATATATATTTTTTTTTTAAATTTTCGCCCCAATTTCTGCCTCCCCTTTTTCCTTCAAACCAATTAAATTGGAAGTAGGGCGGATATCAATTAACAGTTTAAAATAAAAAAAGGTGGCAAAGAGGCCATCAGTATATTTTTTTTTAAAAGGCCGTTTTGCATAATAAGTACATTGCAATTGTTTTTCAATTTAAAAGCTTAACGCTTGTACTAATGCTTAAATAATCTAGGGGGGGTATTTTTTCAACAATGTAAAGTTCAAATTTGGCTTAATAAAAAAAAGTTTAGGCGTGTTGTTAAATTCATTAGATGGTTCAGCGCTGAAATCTATCGTGAAGTCACATAGATTACCGCTAGTTTATCCTTGTCCATATACTACCAAAACAACGGCCATCTTTCTTTAGCGCTTTTCCATCAATTAATTTAAAAACGACTTGATGAAACAGCGATTAGTGCGCACGATTCATCATAAAATTTTAAAAACACGCCTTTTTAACTATATTTAAAAATTTGTGAAGTTCCGTTACCTGTCCACAGGGCATTTTAAAATTATTGCGCCATAATGCTATAATTTATAAAATTCCTTTGAAACTGTAGTTAAATATTTATTTGTTGGCAATTCCCCTTTTATAATATACAGCCTTTTAAAAAATATATAAATTTTTCAATAAGTATTTTTTTAGTTTTATTATTGTCCCGCGGTAGCGTAGTTCCTTCGGCATTTTTTGCGACTGCTTATCGAGGCAACCATGCATACTTACTTACACTAAAACTGTGTTTTTATCATTGCAAATAAACAGATAATATGCTGTGTACGGTAAAAAGGTAAAAAAGTTTTTTGGGTGTTATTAGGTGAAATCTTTTAATTAAAATGAACGCTTTATCCGTTTTGGTCCGTCTTTGCTGTTACAATGTTTTTTAGAACTTTAAATTCTTACAATTTGGGGGGAAAAAACTGTGCATATGCCCCTAAAACATACCCTTAAAATAAATCGGATTTCACAAAAGTTTTTGCGTACCATCTAAATTTGTTAAATTTGTCAAGTCCGTTATTACTTTTTGTCAATTCCGTTACCGAAATTATTAGTAACGGACGGTTTTACACATTATTAGGTATATTGAGTTTTCAGTCGTAGAATGGACAAATATAAAAAAAACTCCAACCATTTTAAAGACAAATAAAAATGAGACTAACCTTGAAAAACTGCAGGAAGCGGAACTTTTAAGTAATAAATGTTATGGCGAGTTGAGCAAAAAACAAACTGATTTTAATGCGAGACAAGAAAACTAAAACCCAAAAAATGTACCTTCAATTAAAATTAAAATGAAAGTCTCGAAAAGAGTGCAAGAAAAAATGAAAAATATATACAAAATTTAACTTCTAAAAAAAGAGTTAGTTAAACTAAAAGTACCGAGAAAGGAAAATAGAGGCTAAGAGAACTTGATAAGATACTCAATACAAAGCAAATGAAAAAAGTATCAGAAAAAATGGAGAAATAACCAAAGAAATTATAAAATAGGAAGAAGGTTCTTCAAGAAGTTATAAATCGAACACTACCTGATTAAGGTCAAGAAAACGAACACGTAGAAGTCAATTTTGCTAACGCGCGCAACTTGTAAGTTTTCCAGAAATATCTCAAAAACTCTAAGAAACAGAACGTTCAATAATATCGAAACTTCAAGGAGCATTAGACCTGTCGTCACTCCTAACTTAACTTTTTAGATAATTTTAAAATATCTACAAATACTTTTTCGGTTTACCACTCCTTTTACTATGTTTCGACAAAATAAGAAAACTAGTATTGAACTAAATAATGCCAAGAAGCAAATTAAAAGACTTAAACAAGGTGATGAAAAATACGAAAAGGAGTAGATTCGAAAAAATAAGGAATAATAAAGATAAAACTCGGAAAGAAACACTGAAGAAAATCAGTCGAATCCAATATTAATTCACCCCTTACGATAACGCACAATATACTAAAGGGGCGTGTTACCTCAAGATGTCAAAGTCAATTGCCATTTGGAGTGGCCCCAAAGATCAATTGAAAAAAAAAACATTTAGCGCGTATAAACAAAATAAAAAAATTTATGAAAAGGAAAACGAAATTATTAAAATTTAAAGGAAAAAAAGGAAAGTGTCTAAACAAAAAATTAAGAATGTCTTTTAAAAAATTAAGGTAAAAATATCTAGAATTTGTTCTGGTAAATGCGACTATGTTGTAAAAAACGAAATAAAAAAGCAAAGGCTCTTGCTTTTGCACAGTTTAAAGTGTTTTTAGCTTTATAAACAAAAATATAAAAATAATACTTTATTTGATGTACCTTCTTTTATAATTATAAACCGTTTTGGGTTGTCCAGGCGAAGCCGACTGTATAAAACATGATAATTTTAAATTTATTTTTAATAAACTGTTCTTTGAAGAACTAATTGATACAAAAGATACAGACAAAATAATTAAGGAGTTCTACAATTTAACAATACCTGAATATACAAGAAATGATACCGTGATACTTTACCAGTGAAGTCAATAAATATTAAAGAAAAATTATAAAGAAAATGTTAAAACTACTTCAAAGTTTTAAAAGAGATAACAAAAGCTGATTTAGTTGTAATGTTTCAGTCGAGGTTTCAGTCAGACAAAGACTATTTTACCAGAATGTTTTTACACTGGGAAAATGTCGTAGCAATGACTTTTTTTTTACTGGCAAAATTACTTACCTGCACTTACCTGGACAAAACCAACATGATTGTTTCTCACTCGAACTCGAGACCTTCGTGTTGCTGGTCAAACGTAATACCTATGTATCAATTGAGGCATCATTCAAAAAAAGGCAAAGAAGTTCTACTTATTTGCAGGCTACTTATGAATAAACTAACCTTTCAACTAAGTTATTTTTATTACCTGACACGGGCAAACCACGACATGTAGGCCCTTGTTTAGGTCCCGAAAATGTATAAAATTTGCAGTTACTATTTCTGCCAGTATTCTTACATTTAACACTACATAACAACTCTTATGCACCATTTTTAATATTTTATCTAATTGTTTACATTGAAATCAAGCATGAATTAACGAAAATTTGACCACAGCAGGCACAGCAATCGATTCAGCTGTCCCCATCAGACATTTGCACCTTGCCAATAATATTGATCATCAGGCTCATGTGGTATGGAGCCACCTGAAACCGGTTTTGGCAGTTTTTAAAGATCAATTTAAATTTAGATGTTGGAGCTGTAATAACATGAATGGCTGATAGAAAGTTATTGGGTTACAAGGTTGTGATATATCTTGCACTAACGATTTAATAAAAGCTATAAATGATACCTGTAAAATAAAACTGTTTGAAATTTAAAGTAAAAAAATATCTAAGTGCAAAGAGAATTAACCTTCTAACTTACCATCAATAAAAAATATTACCAAGGCGCACCAAATCAGTTGGGCCAACTCAGAAGCCAACCAAAAAGAAAACTACCTTAGGAATTTAAGTCGTGCAGAATGCCCTTGTTTAGATATTTGCTTACACTATTCTTTGGGGGTGTTCACGCGTTTTCATTCAATCAAAAAATTTTGCCAGTTCTTTCAATAAGGGTATTTTTTAAAAAACATAATTATATTAGCAATTGACAACAATCTAATAAAGAGGTCTTAAGTTGGCCAGTGGGTTACGGTTCTTTTTGACAACAACTGGTGCCCAGTAAATTTTAAATAAATATTTTTGATAGATTTATCATCAATTTAAGTTTTTTATTCAAAGTTAGTTGGGCTATTAATGAGAATATATTTCCGATGAATTTTTTGACCCGGAGAAGAAAAAATTTTTTTGGCCATTTAAACAGAGAACCATACTTTAAATTTATAAAGATATACTCTGTAGAATAGGTGCATTTGTTAGTGTCTCAAAAACTCAAAATAATCCATTATTATTTTCATTTTATACACAAAGGAAATTAACAATCTATTTAATAAGATTTTATTGTCTTTCGAATTATTAATTTTTTTCCTCTTTTTAAGTTCACTATTTAAAAACGTTTTCACCAAATCTGATTTTCTAAGGGTTTGACAAATATGGTATTTGGTCTGAAAAAAAAACATTTTTTTAAATTTTTAATTAAATTACTATTGATTTAATATAGCCCTTTTTATAAATTGAATTTTAATCTACAAATAAAGTTTATGTCTAGTTTTTGACAATGTTTTTTTGTCAAGTCTGTTACCATTTTTGTATATTTATTAAAGCTGTGGATATTTTTAAGAATAATGACGGGTCACTTTTATTTTGAAATGTAGGTAAAGCAGATAAATTTAGATTTTTACATGGGTTATTTATTTTTTTACACTCCATGTGCGTATTTTAAATACAGAGGGAAAAAATTACTTTTTAAATACCGCCGGGTTTTAAGCTTATCTCTTTAACAAATTTTTTACACCCAAACTTTTTTGTTTTTCCCTAATTGTACTCTTTTAAAACCCCGTTTTAGTATTTCTATATTATGAAATTTCACTAAAAAGATAATCTTTTTTGGTAACGAAAAAAACAAAATTGTCTTTTTATACAAATCATTCTTTTTCTCCTGTTTTATTTTTAAAATTTTGAAACGGCTAAAGTTGCAAGGTTTTTAAATATTATATAACCGACAAAACAGCCACATAAAATTTTTAGATTTCAATTTCAATTTCAATTTCAAAATACTTTATTATTTTTTTATAGCATATACATTATACATCTAAGGTAGTATGTGACTTTTTTCTTGTCACGGGTGGGACTTCACCCGCTGACAAGAACAGGACCCCAAGGCACAGGGGCCATTTGGGAGGGGCCAGCAGCAGAATGCATAATTGCAAATTTGAATCTTTTACATTATTCCGTGAGACTTTATAATGAAAGGCGTTTCCTTTTGTTCTAAATTAGTTTTTTGAAATTATGTTATAATGTTTTAAAATTGATTTATGTTTCTGTGGGAAAAAATTTAGGCAAAAAACCTACTTGATATTGACAGGTACTAAAGTAGACATAACTGCAATTTATGTGTTTTGTTCTTCATTTATTCTACATACATTCTTTTCTTATTCACTCACACATTCGCACGCTGCTTTCATACTTTATTTCTTTGGGTTGTTTAATTTGGAGTTATTGATGATAGGGGTTTGGTAGATGGGAAGTCGGCGATAAATTGGTTTATGGGTGGGGGTTTTCACCTTGTCTGGCCTGTCAAGTCTCTAGTTATTCTGCTTGCTTGTGGTTTAAAGTAAAAAAATTGTTGGTCATTGTGAGTAAGAATTTTAAAATTGTGGGTGTATTTGTTGCCTCGTGCATGTCATCGATTCTGGCATATCTGCCAAAACCGGTGACTGCACGAAGAACTTATTTTGGAACCTTTGTAGTCTTTGTAATTGTGTGTCTGATACGCAGAACCATGCAGGAGCGCGTAGGTAATTGCAGGTTTTAGGATGGTGTTATATAAAATAAGTTTGTTGGGGAAGAGAGGGGATCGGGGAAAGAATTGAATAAAGGGCTTGCTGGGCTGTGAATGCCTTACGCAACGCGTGGTTCATATGAGCTACATTTTAGTCTAGAGTCGATAATCACCCCCAGGTATTTGATCTGTTAGCTGGCAATACCGGGTGTATCGATCCGTATTGGTATAGGTAGTCTGTTGTTTGTGAACTTACACGTTGCGATAAGGCATTCACATTTGTTTTTATTTATTTTGATTTTCCATTTTTCATAGTAAGGAATAAGTGATTGGAGATGGTACTGGATATGGGTTTTGGCTACTATTGCCGAAAACGAGCTGGCAAACCAGCGCATCGTCGGCAAATAGAGCCAGGTTTGTGGAGGATATTTCGGAATATCCCGGAAAAGGGAGAGGTTGAAAATTTTGGGACTTAAACGGAACCTTGAGGAACGCCAGAATGTATGTATTTTGGGGTGGAGATTGAATTGCCAACTTTGACGGAAAAAGTTCTGCCGGATTAAGGGAATACAATAGGGTCACTGCATAAGTGGGAAGGCCATAAATACAGGAGCTTCCATATAAAGGGCCTTGTGCCAGACTGAATCGAAGGCCCTCTGGATGTCCAGTGATAATAATACGGTAATTTTGTCCTTTATTAAATTTATTTAGGATGTGTTGGATAACACTGGATACCAGGAGAACTGTGTTCAGTCCCTTTCTGAAGCCAAATTGCTCGTCTGGCAATCCGGCCTCAAATTGGAAGCTTTGGGACTCCCATTATGGCCCTCTCCGGGCCCCCTTACCCCGGGGCGCTGAGCAACGCAATCGGTCTATAGGATTCAGGTGTCTTAGGATCTTTACCAGGTTTTAGTACCGGAACTACAATTGCCCTGCTTCCAGCTCCGAGGAAAGTGTTGCAGTAACACTATTTCATTTATTATATATAGTAGTTGCATAAATGCTTTTTGCGGTAAATGGGTTCCCCGTAGAATATTGGCAATTCCATCTTCACCAGGTGCTTTGTATTTGGTAAGGATTTTATTATTTTTGAAATAGTTTTTAGGTTTAAAAAAAAGGGTTTTGGAAAGGACAGGGGTTGGAATGGGGTATTTGCGGGAGACTAAGTCCTGCGCTTGTTTTGTTATGTCATTTTGTATGTTTGTAGTGTTTGGAGTGCCGCTACACACGCTGGCCAAAAGGGCAGCGAGTGTTTCGGCTTTCCAAGTCTGAGGGTGATTTGGGGGGAAAGGGAGGAATTTTTATGTTTATTTTTTGGTCTTCTGGTCAGCTTCCAGAGAGAGTTATCTTGCTTTACAACCCCTAGGACTTCTGACCAGGCTTCGTTTTTATGTTCGTTTAATTTTTGTCTAATCATATTTTGTAATTCTGTCAGTCTTATGTAATCGAGTCTTCGTCTGCACTTTTGCCATTTCCTTCGTATATTATTTTTGAATGTTATTAGGTCCAATATGTCTTGCGATAGTCTGTCTTCTTTTGGCTTAAGCTTAATTTTTTGTCCGACTTTGTCTCTAGCGTACTGTATGTTTTTGGTGAATTCGTTTATTTGTTGTTCAAGTTCGTCAATTGTTTGGATGTTTGTATTAAGTATGGTCCTGTGCGAAATTAGGTTTTTGTATGTATTCCAGTTTGTATGTTTGTATGTCCATGTCATCGGACCACTTTCCTCAGTGATGTTGAGCTTCCAGCTCAACATCAAAGGAAGATGGTCCGAAGAAAGCTCATTTGGCGTCAGCGGATCTGGTAGGTTAAGTACATTTTTGTTAAGTATTAGGTCAATGTAAGTCGGGGACATTTGGTTGGTGGGATAGTGGGTAGGGGTGGTTGGGGATAAAATTTGTATGTTACGACTTGTGGAGAAATCATTAACCAGATGGCCGTTGCGGTTATTTCTACTATTTCTCCACAAGACGTGTCTGTTTTAGAAAACAAAGTAAGTTTTTTGGTAAGTTATTTTGCCTATTGACTCTTTAATAAAAATACACCGCCATATGTTTTGCTATATTTCTTTTCCACTTAGATATTCTTAATTCATATCTGTTTTCTATACACAGAAATTCTATGCCCAGATCGTGCTTAGAGCAAAAAAAAGTGCTACTGTAGAAGACCTTTAACATTCATCATGACACAATTTAGGAAAAAGAGATATTTTCAGGGCTATTATTGATTTAATTAGACGCATGCGTGTATGTATACAAAAGGAAGGTCAACATTTTGAATACTTGGTGTAATATTTTTTGTATACTTGATTCTTTGAATTTTGGATGTAAGATTTTTATTTTTTGATTGTCATTTTTACCTTATCAACACTGATATGTTTTAGTATGTTTATAAAATAAAGTTTTATTTAGCTGTAGACTAATCCCTTGGACAAGTAATTTTTTCATGACCAGTACAAACGGCATATTCATGTTAAATTTTGTAAATGTTTTTACCAAATGAGTAAAAAAAGATTTAATATTGTATCTTGCTTTCAATTATTTTAATGTCATAACTTTACTTAAAATAAGTACTAACATTTTCTTAAAAAAAACTCCGAAATCGACACTAACTTAGCAAATATTTATTTTTTAAAACTAAAAAAGATTACCAGCTTTTAAAGTATAACACGTTATACATTATTGAAATTAGAATAAGAAGCACTATATACTTATGTAAAAATCCCATGTGGTGTCCATAAAAAAAGTTGATGATGGTGGCTAAGTCGGATGTAAAATCTTAGAGCACTGTCAAATAGCCCAGAAAAAGTGGCAATCCATTTTAAAATGGTGCCAGGAAAAAATAAAAACCATTTTTCAAAATGTCGTTTTTTCTTAAATATCTTCAAAAATACTTTTAAAACTTTCTAAATCCATATTCGTCCCATAAAGGCGCGACTTTGCCCCAAGTTAACTTTTTTGGTATTTCCTATTGTTTTCGATTTCCTAATAATAGGGTCGAATGTGAATTACCTTGTATATATAGGGTGGTCAACAAGTTTCTAACAATTTTTTTAATAATTATTATAACATTAAAAAAACCTTAATCAATAGGGCATGCCAAATAATCTAAAAATACATTTTGAGACTTGTCACGTGACCGTTGTTATGTAGCAAGGTTTAAAGATAAAAGAGAAAAAAATTGCTATGTCAAATTTGACCTAGGTATGCATCGTTTAATCTATTCCCATCTTTTAAATAAGTTCCGGTTTAACCGAAAAGCGAACACTCCAAATATAAATTGCACCATATGTTTATTTTTTCTTATTCCACTAGCATACGACACTTCTTTTTCCAAATATTTCCTTTTTTGAATTTTAATATAGAGTGCCATGTTTATGTTAAAAAATTTAACAACAATTATACAGGTCCACAAAAAAATAAGTGCTGTGTGCTGGGTGTCGGACTAGGATTTTCTGGCGTATTTTTTTTTGCTGAACACGAATCTAAAATCAACATTGGAGGTTAAAAAGCAAAAAAATCGAGACAACCCCAAAAAACGACACGGTACATTTACCGGCAGAAACCTGCTACCACGGAATGTTTGGACTACGACGATATAAACTATAAAAATACAGAAAATTTCATGGAACAAAAAAAACTTTTTAAATTGTATAATAAATAATAAAGGAGATATAAGGAAAAATGTAATTTTGACAAAAAAATTCAGTTCAAAATAGGATTTTTTTTTAATATTGTGACTTTAAAGTTTTTTTTTAATAATAAATCATTTATTTTATTTATTTGAATTCCAAATCCTCTAAAATTGGCACAAAAAGTCCTAAAACAAATAAAAATATTTTTTAAATTTTTTTTTAGTGGTATACCTTGAAAAAATCCTAAAATTTCGGTTTTTTGATTATAACTTGAAAAATATTGCATTTAGACAAAAAGGTAAGCATAACTTAAATTAAAGGTTTTTTAATAATACATTGTTTATGCCTTCTAAAGTTTCGTGTATCTTTTATAGTCTTTAGCAAAGTGACGTTTTAAATTTAAAAAAAAAAATCGTTAATATCTGAAATTACCCAATTTCTCGATTATTTGCTGTTTTGACTTTAGATTCGTGTTCAGCTGAAAAAAATACTTAAAAAAATCCCAGTCCAACACCCAGTACACACCATTAATTTTTTTGTGGGCCTGTGTTATTAATTTATTGCATTTAATTTATTTTTTAACAAATATCGTTATTTGAAAGCCACCAAGAAATTTTCGGGCTAAGTAAAATAAAAATTTTATTACAAATAATTTGATGCCTTACAGTACACTATTAGTTGTAATATTTTAAAAAACTTTTATTTATTTATTTATTTAATCAACCTCTTAGGGTTATTAACGCACATACATTAAATTAATCCAAACATTATTAGACATTCTAGATTTTGAAAATACATTTAGCAACTTAGTTCATTATAATTTTTAATTAAAGTTCATTGATTAGACCAGTGGTGGTTAGGAATCTTATGATGGCGTTATAATCACAGTCTTTTCCAAGTGTTTTTACAATGTCCAGGGTAATCTGACATGCCTGTCTTTCCGCACTATAGCGGGGGCAGTCTATAAGTAGATGTTGTATACTTAAAGGAGTTTTGCACTGTTCGTATTGGGGTTGGTTTGATCGCGTTATAAGATAACTGTGGGTTAATTTGGTATGTCCTATTCTTAAGCGAGAGATAAGCACTTGATCTTTACGTCGCACTGGGATATTAGGCCAGGGTAACACTGTGTTTTTTATTTTACGAAGTTTAGTAGCCGAATGGTTTCACTTTAGTTGCCACGCACTAGTAATATGGTTTTTAATGAACTGTTTAGCGTCAGTTACTGTCAGTCGATGCACAACATTTGCCTCTGGGATTTGGACCGCACAACGGGCTGCTCTGTCTGCTTTCTCATTTCCAACAATACCAATATGTGAAGGAACCCATATAAATTTAACTTCTTTTCCAGCAACTGCGAGGTCATAAGGTAGTTTTTTAATTATGTTTACTATTAAGTTTTTACTGTAGATTTTCTGGAAGCTATTAAGTGCACTAAGAGAGTCAGTAATAATTAAAAATCTTTCCTTTTGTTGGTTTTCCCTAATGAAAACTAGAGCTTGAAGAATAGCATAAAGCTCACCCGTAAAAACACTGGACATGGGATGGAGTTTAAAATAGAAAGTGTCTTTTGATGTTACTACAGCAGAGCCTACTCCTTCTACGGACTTGGAAGAATCTGTATATACCTGCTCATATTGTCGGTGATTGTATAATATTGTAATAAAGGTTGCCACGCACTTTTTTTTTAAGCAGTGTTTATATAAAAACTGGTGTGACTATGATGAGTCACACCAATTGCTCAAAAAGGAAAAGTAAGAAAATTAATACAAAATTTATCCTGTGCACAGGTTAGCTTCACGCCAAAGCAAGCTGTAGGTGTGCGTGCAAATCTACCCGCAGCTCAGGGTGAGGAATAGTGAGTTCGTTATGGCGCCACCAGTTTTCTTACGGACTACAAACTGGCAGTCCCCTAGATGTTATAGGAGCTTGCTTGGGCGATCACACACCAGTGCACGACAAAACAAAAAAAAGTTAGCATATAAGCATTGAAAAAAAACTGACTTGGTCAATACTCATTAAAGAGAAGAAAAAAAAATAAATAATAATAATAATATAATAATACAAATTATTCTGGTATCAGGTGAGCTAAATAAAACTCAAAAAGATTAAAAACAAATTACATTTATTTAGAAATAATTTTTGACGATTTAAATTTTATAAATTAAAAAAAAGTTTAAGTTTTCAAGTTACATAAAAAAAAGGGTTAGTAATTGTTAAATAAAAATTAATAAAAGGTTGCCTATTTCCTGACGGCAGGTAAGGGTGGTCTGCAGAGTCTGGACTCAAACCCGGAGTAAAATTTGAGGTAAATTATAAGTTACAGTTGAATTTGGAATTAAGCTTAAGTTTGGACGTCAGTTTGAACGTAAATTTGGTAACGTATCCAAATTTGGAGTTAAACTTGAATTTTGAGTTATACTTGAATTTTGAGGCCCTACAAACATCGGTAGGCATTAAAATTTGAACCATAAAAAAAAATTAAAGTTTAATACAAAACAAAGCAAATGGCTGAAGGCCTTAAATAAATTTCCAAATTAAAAAAACTAACAGAAGAATTGGCTGAAGGCCTTAAGTACATTATTAAATCTCAAAGCAAACCGACAAACAAAAAAAAGAAACCGGCTGGGCCATAAATAAATTTACACATAAAAAAAATTAACGAAAGAATTGGCTGAGGGCCTTAAATAAATTTACAGGATAAAAAAAAATAATTAACGAAAGAATTGGCTGAGGGCCTTAAATAAATTTACAGATAAAAAAAAACAATAGTATCAAATAAAAGAAGTGGCCGAAGGCCCAAGGAGAACTATTCAATAATACAAGTCCTCAAAATACAGAATCAACTAAATCAATCAATTAAATATAACTATTCAAAAAAACAGGCCATTCGTGCTATCGTCGTTGACAGAACACACCAAAAAATAAATAAAATTGTTTCCACAAATTAATTTAAAACATTAAAAATAAAATATTATTGGTTACTAATGGCATAGCTGTTTCTGCGCATTCTTAGGTATAAAATCAAACTATACATCACTGATGTTTAATAAAACCAAAAAATACAAAAAAAATCTCTTGATTAATACCGATCTTGATTTATGATTATATAAAATTGAAAAGGAATTTTATTAATGGCATGCTGCCTCTTAATTTTATTAACGAAACTTACAAAAAAGAATTTACATTTGTCAACAAGAATAACACGAATAACCAAAAAAAACTTCAAGTTACTAGAATTAATAAATCAATATCACTCATATCGATAATCGATACTACAAAACATCCCTACACTTATTAAAAGAGCATAATAATCAATATTAATTAAACCTTAAAGCATTAGAAATTTACAAAAAATTAACATTAGAATTTACAATGAATAAACCAACATTCCTTGCCAGCAAAGCACAGTTTAAGAAAAACAACCAAAGTTTGAAATTTATACATGGCTAATCAAATATAAAAAAATGGTACAAAAAGAATTTAGTATAAAGTAACGTAGTAGCTTTATATATCGACACATCGGCTGAAAAGGGACATAATTAAAAACATTGTTTTGAGAAATTAGCCAACAAAACAAATCTGAATTATTTTAGGTATTATTACGTAATTAATAAATAAATACTCATCAAGTATTTCTTTTAGACTAAATAAAGAATATTTGACCCCTATAATAACATATTAGAATTTTTAAATTATTTTGATTTTAAGCTAAAAAAAAAAAAATTTTTATATATTTTTTCCTTTTTCAGCTTATGTCATTTTACTTGGAAATAAATTAACACAATTTTAACAGTTTTAAAGTTATCTTTATGTATTCTTAACTAAAGCTTACTTAGCAAAGAAAGTAGGGAACAATAATGATACATCTCAAAATTAAAAAAAAAATTACAGGCTTTAAAACAGACAATCAAGAGATTAACTAATTATCAACTGTCAATTAACCCAAAAACTGATTAAGAAATTCCCCAAAAAAAAGATATTTATAACATTAAAGAAAAAAACTATTATAAAAAGGCCAGACAGATCAAATTTATATTTCCACAATGTAAAACTAAAGCCAGTGCCTGTAAGATTTTAAAATAACTAAAATAAAGTGTTATAAGTTGCCTTCGTCTGAGAAAAAAACAAACTGTATTGAGAATAATAGCCCTTATTTCAGAATACTTTCCCAACATTCAAAAATTATGCAATAAAACGTAGGAATATTAGAGTAATCAAAAAGTAATATAAGTAAAAACCAATCAATATGAGTGTAACAGATAAAAAAGAAATTAATAAAACTTACTTAGGTTACATGTGGCCTCAAAGTGGGCGGCTTGAATAAAATCTAATAATCCTGATTTTCAAAGACTATCTTTGCAAATTTCACCATTAATCTTCTAAAATATCCACACAACAACAAAACTGGAGCCTTTGCAAAAATTATTGATGGTTTAAATGAAAAATCCCATACGGATGACCACGATATTCGCAGTAAAAATATTAAACCAATGTTGTTTCACCAGCGGCCGCTATGCAAAAATGGCACAGGCAGCAGTTGAAAATAAAAATCGGACCAACCACTCGACAGCGCATCCAAGATAGATTAGCTCGAATATTTAAAAAACAAATAATTTAATGCTGTAGGCAATTCTCCCATTTTTCCCGCGCATTCACCAAAACATAGCATCGACAAAATTAAACCGTTACAAGGTGTTTCCAATAATGGTTGGATTATCTTCAGCTTTATCATACCTTAAAAGCGTTTTGTCCACTAAGGGCATTTTCAGTATCCATGGTGGTGGTAGATCATGTTGCAAAGGAAATATCGATGGTAATTCAATGTTTAAATCTTCAAGGTACCTTGTTAGTCTTATGTATAATGGTGGATCTGACCTTTTTTTGTTGTCAAACAACTCCCTGTATCTGTTAGAAAAAGTGTTATTGTATACTGGATGAGTAGAATCAGGAGCGATAGAAACAGCATAAGAGAGACTTAAGTATTTTCTCCTTAAATCTAGGGGTGATTCCCCCGCTTCGACTAACATACTTTCTATGGGACTAGTCCGAAATGCCCCTAGAGCTATACGTATTCCTGCATTATGTACTGAATCCAACCTCTTTAATATACTGTTTTTTGCAGATGCGTATGCAATAGAACCATAATCGATTTTTGATCGTATCAGTGATTGGTATAGTTTTTTTAAAGTGGTTGAGTCCGCGCCCCATGTTTTACTGGACAGTACTTTTAGTAAGTTTATACCTTTTTGACAGTTATTAATAAACTGACGAATATGAGGCTCCCAACTCAGCTTTTCATCCATAATCATTCCTAGGACTTTTTTAACTTTTGTTTTTAGTAAAGTTTTAAATTTAAGAAAATAATAAATAGTCAAAAATCTACTTTAAAAATAAATAACTTTCAAATACCAAAGCAAGCTTAGTTAAGGGTGGCTAAGATATTAAATTATGTATAAATTTTAAGACGAGACGAGATGAAAAATGAGAATCACTAACCAGCACAGAACTACAGTAAATTCTATTTTCTATACAAAATAAAATTAATAAAAGAATAACGATTGGGCAACGATTTTCTTAATCTTAAGTGTAACAATTAGCAAATTGATATAAAAAGAATGTGGAAAAAATAGTCATAATAAAATTAAATATCACCCAATTTCTTTTTGACCTTTATAACTGCTACACAACTTCATATAGTTACAGTTTTTTATAAAAATAAATCTGTTAGTTTTGGATATTAATTTTTAAAGCTGGTTTTAATTTTTTTTAATAAAGCACTTAAAATAAATACAAAAAATTGTATAATTGAAATAAAGATATGAAAGGTATAATGGATTTCTTCATTTATGTACCCTAGTAATAAATACCGGATTTTAGCCTTCTATGGTTACATTGACTAATTGTATTATTTTAATTAATTACTAAATAATTAAACCCAGAGGCGGAGCACAATCTCAGTTAAACCTAATTAAAGTAAGCGGGAGAACAGGGAAGAGAGCCAATTTTCATTTTAATTCGCTACTCTAAGTAGGCGACAATAATAGTTTAAATTTAGCTCTGGGATCCGCCGTGAGTGGTCACATGAAGCATACTCCGACATGATTTCGCAATTAGGGCCGCGCCAGCGTTGTTAGGTTTTCTTTGTTCCACCAACGCTACCGTTTTGTGTTTTGTGTTTTGAAAATCCTCTGCTCGATTTTATACTGTTTGGTGCTTGTTTGGCTAAACACTCGACGTTAAACTGCAGCAAAAAGCTCTTTTCCCTTTATTCGCAAACATGTAGTAACGGAGCATAAATGTCGGATTATTTTTTTAATATACGTTAGCCACTTATAGTTTAATAAGATTTAAAATAAATTAATAAAGTTATTTTTCTATCTTGTCGCAAACCAAAAGTTGGAAATTTGATTTATCTAGATGACTTACCATTCTATGGAAGTACAGTCACAAGTTTAAGCTTTTTGAAGTCTACTGGGTGAATTTTTTTAATTATCATCTTAACCTAAATTTTTAAGATGGTATGACCCTTCCCTTAGAACTAATACAATACTTGACATTATGACATTTTTTTTTATTAGTCTCAAATTATTCTGTATTTTCCAAATTTTAAAATCTGATACCTAGTATTTTATAGGATTTAAATAGTATGGGTCTAAGTTAATGTTTTTTAATACTATAAACCTAACAAAATTTAAAATTCAACAATAAAATGGTTAGGGGTGGATATAAATACAATTGGACTGTGCAGTGTGTAAGTCATTGGCGACGGAAATTATTTACAAGTAAAAAATGGCAAAAAATGTACGTTTGTACGTTTGTACGTTTGTACGTTTGTACGTTTGTACGTTTGTACGTTTGTACGTTTGTACGTTTGTACGTTTGTACGTTTGTACGTTTGTACGTTTGTACGTTTGTACGTTTGTACGTTTGTACGTTTGTACGTTTGTACGTTTGTACGTTTGTACGTTTGTACGTTTGTACGTTTGTACGTTTGTACGTTTGTACGTTTGTACGTTTGTACGTTTGTACGTTTGTACGTTTGTACGTTTGTACGTTTGTACGTTTGTACGTTGGTACGTTTGTACGTTGGTACGTTTGTACGTTTGTACGTTTGTACGTTTGTACGTTAGTAGTGAATACATGAGAGTGACTCCTCCTCCTCCTCCTCTTTCAATCACATTCTAACCGCCTCCTCTTTCAATCACATTCTAAGCGCTCCCTCCTCTTTCATTCACATTCTAACCACCTCCTCTTTCATTCACATGCTAAACGCTTCCTCCGTCATTCACATTCTATCCATGCCAGCTTACATATCACATTCTAACCACTCTTCCCCTTTTTATTTGCTGGAGAATAAAATCATGTGTGCAGCAAAATTTTGACTTAGTTTAAAATTTATAAGTACACATTATGCCTAAAGGCTCCAGAAAAAGAACTAGGAAGACAGTCAATAGAAATATAGTTAAAAAAAGTGCAATTGAGTGTCCAATATGTTTGGAAATTATTACAACAAAACAAACTAGAACAAATAAATGTGTTCATCTT
>JAHBCN010014951.1:0-21810 GCA_019359885.1 Listronotus oregonensis
ACAATGGGGACCCAAGTTGCAGAAGGGGACGGGGGGAAAAAAAAACCCCCAATTTCTGTGCAAATGTGAAGCATTGAATTTTACAAAGAAGGCATTATTTGGACAACCGAAAATGAGCCCAGGGGAAATAATGATCAACCAACCAGTCTCGGGGTTATACAGACGTAGTTGGAACAAGATATGGGAGGATTGCAAAAAGATAATGGGAGATTGGAAAAAAAGCCCAAGAGGCTGCGCTGCCCCGGGGTAGTAATCAAACGCTAGAAAAAAAAGAATAAAAAACCCTTCCCCACAAAAAAAAAAAAAAAAAAAAGTTAATAGGGCAGGTTGGATTTAAACCACATATCTGGTTAAATATTTTTATTTTAGTCTCAATAGGAGATCATCTTTTACATTCCCCAGTCTATTTTGATTTTATTCTTAAAAAAAATTAAAAAAACCATTTACCAAGACGGGAAAAATCAAAAAGGGTTTTTACTAATTCCTGAATGGTTTGGGTTTTTAAAAAAACCCAAAAAGGGCTTTTTAAATTTGTTTTTTTTTCGTTAGTTAAAAAAAAGCCCTTCAAAAAAGAATTTTGTTTTGGGGGGTTAAATTTAAAAAGGGTTTTCTACAGATTTAAATGAAACTAGAACTGGGTTTTAATTTTCAAATTTATCTAGCTAATTTTTTTTTTTTAAAAAATTTTTTAAGGGAAAAAAATTTTTTAAATTTTTTTCATTCAAAATTTTTTTTTGCTGGAAAAAAAATTTGGTTTTTTTTTCCAGTGGTACGCGTACCAAATGTTAGGAATCGCTAGTTTAAAACACTGTTAGCTCTGTAACACTCTCTATGAGCGGTCCGTGCGCAAAAATTCCGATTTACAAGTAATAAAAATTGCTGTAACTGCAAAAAATGGGATTTTACCTTTTAAATATTTTAATGGGATCAAACTTAGCGGTTATTTGCATGATTTCTATAAAATATAATCTGTTAGATTTAGTATTATAGATAGCAGAACAGCAGATATGTAAGCAGTTCACGTATATAACTAGGTATGGATTTTTGGTTTAATGCCATTTGCTTTCAATAGTAGAACAAGCGCCAGAAAACCTAATCAGTGTATTTAATGAGAATGAAATAAAAGATTAAATAACAGCATGATTTTAGAGATAAATCTTTTAAAAAATTTAAATTAATATTTAAAGTAAGTAAGATAATAACAAAGATATAGCAAATTTTACAAGCACACAAATACCAGATATTTTAGATAAAATTGGGAGAATGCGTAAAAATTTAGATATTAATCGTTGAAATAACTTTTAAAACTTAAAATACTCTTAGATATTTATAAAGCATGTTAAAGCCCTAATAATATGCAAGTAAGAAAAAATGTAGTATACATAAAATTCAATGCCAATAAAATTAATATAGGTGAAACATCTAGACCAGCTAGTGCTAGGTCTAAAAAAACAGAATTTAACTAAGCATCGTATGGTTTTTTTAAAGTAGAATAAGCTTGAAAAACAATTTTAAATACTTACGTAAAACACTGTTTTTCCGATGTTATTACGATACTAGTCTAAAAAAATATAGCATTTTTGTCCTTCCTATGCTATTTATATATAATAGGTTTATATTATTAAATAAATAAAGCCTATATTTTTCAAGGAATTGTAAACAAAATTAGTGGTCAAAATGAAAAAAAAAATGTCCATTTTTAAATTATCATTATATCCCTAAGAGCTGTCTTATACACATACGGAAATTTTAGAAAAAGTTATGGCGAAAATTATCTCCAAACTTTTAATAAAAATGAAGTATTGTATAATAAAATATTACAAATTTTTGTTAATAGTACATTAAATTTAGTTTGATACTTAAAATAAATTTAAGTAATATTGTTGATATAACTTATATTATATGATAAACGGATGTTGCTACTCTTCGGTGTTGTAAAAGTTAGTTTTCTTGGTTCTATGATTAAAAAAATTAGATAACAAAAAAAGGCATAATAAACAAGAAAATGTTTGCATAGAAAAACCGAAAGAGGTATAGTCTGTCTCAAAGTATATTGCTATGGCTTTTGACGGACAATACCCCAATAAACCTTTAACGATTTTATTATGTATTGTTATTGGGTAAACCCATTATGTCATAATGGCAGGGGTGGGCTAGATATTTCTTGAGTATTGACCATAAGGTATACAAATATTTCGGCTAATATTTTAGTGGCAGTGTTGAATAACCGTTTTTACTGTGCGTTTCGACAAAGTTGTTTTACGAGAATATAACTATGTCGCGTCGAAATCATTTGTCATTAGATGCAAAACAGGTTGTGAAAAATGTGTATGAAACTTTAATCATTAGAGGACTAATTAAACAAGAAGCTTTAAAAAAAACCTGTCTACTTACATTACAAAAACTTCAAAATCATCGATAAGGGATATTATTATTAGTGAAGAATTGAACAAAAGTATAGACAATAGTGATCAGGACCTAATAAGAAGGAAAATATATTATCTTTATGAAAGCGGGGTTGTTTCTACCTTGGATAAAAATGGGATTTAAATACCGCAAAATAGACAAAAGACAGGTAGTAATGGAATCGCACAGATTACGCACTTGGAGATTTAATTACCTTCAAGAAATTAAAAGATATAGGTTAGAAAACAGATCCATTATCCATTTACCTTGATGAAACATGGTTCGATACACACGACACAGTATCCAAAGGATGGGTTGATTCCAGTCAAAACTGTAGCACCTTCAAATAAAGGAAAACTCATTACCATAATACACGCTGGTTCAGAAGACGAATTTAATCTCATTGATGACTCTGATAGTGAAACAGAATTAGATTTAGATATTTAGATTAAAAATGTAATTATGTATAGTTATAAATTTATGAAAACTTTGCATATATTTAATTTCTTAATGTAATTTTAAGAATATACCCACCTAAATAAACAATAAATTATAAATTTTTATATTATTAGAGTCCGCCCTAATGTTCCGTCCTTTAATACCTACTGATACCTAGTTTTATTGTTGTCGGCAGGTGTAATCCATAAATGAAGGCAAAAGCTAACACGGTATACTTTGAGACAAACTATACCCGTTATTTTCATAATCTCGGCTACTCCTTTCCATAATTTTCTATTCAAATCCCTATTATGATAGTATTTTCTGGTTTGATCCCATAAATACCGTCTTTTATGGATAAAAACAATCAATTTTTCATAATCCATTTTTATCACGTGCACTAAACTACCTACCACCACCGTCAAATGGATTCGTTTGTACAAACAATGGAAGAAAATTAAATTAATTTAGTCGTATAAAAACGTGCGAATTTGTACGAATTCGTAAGAACGGATCGTGGCCAATATAACCAGTCGCATATAAACATGAATTTTTGTTTAAGAAAAATGAAATCGTATGAATTTGTAAAATAGTTATTTTCCTAATAAGTGCGCAAAGTGATACTTTTCCGCACGCCAAAGCACGCTTCGCGTCGTTCGGATAAGCTTTAAGTGCGGAAAAGTCACTTTGCGCAAGTATTAGGAACAATACTTTTCCTACTTGCAAATACTTTTTCTACGAGCGTTTTATTAAAGAATATGATTATTAGAAATATACGAATATTTCAGTAAAAATTAAAAATCCAAAGTAAATAATCGAAATCTTGTGTTTTAGCTGATTGAACAGCGTCTGTGGAACAGGACATTTCATCTGGCTTCTTGAGAGTTTTTGGCTTGTTGCAGTTTATTTTTTTTACTTAACCCCTTTTTGTAGCCTGTTGATTCTTCAATGTATCCCTCGGCTACCGTTGTCGATTTCCAACCGCTAACCGCTTTATATCTATGAGTCCTTTTCCGGAATTTGCAAGTAACGTTGCAGAAGATCGCCGGAAGCTGTGGCCGGTATATAGCTCTGGATTCGGCAACTTTAAAAATGCTGCTATCTCAGAAGGCATCTTCCCAAATGTATTGATCCCAACGCATTGTTGTGTGCAAATTCCCCTTTTGAAATATACGAAAAACAGTTGATGTGTTGTCGGTGGCCGTAATGCTGTATACTTCCGATATAAGAACAAATACTTTCCGTCGTTGATCTCGTCAGGCAGGACTTTTTGCATCTGGAATCTTCACAACAACTAGGTTGCCTTTGTCCTCGATGTCGGATGTTTTCATTTTTGCGAGTTCTTCTCGTCTGCAGGCGCCAGCAAGTCCGAAAATGGTCGCAATTTTTATCAAAAATATATTTCATCAGGTGCTTCATTAATAAATGTAGATATTTCTTCTTTTGAAAAAATCCTTGACTTTTTTGGCCGAAAGCCTACATTTTGTTTCTTAATAAATGCTGCTAACTTATAAAACTTGCCGATATCTACATTTTTCTTGATCTTTGAAACACTTTTCAGCATGGAGTATTTCGACCATAAAGTATTTGAACTGAATTCCTTGCTTAATTTGAGAAAAAAGGCTAAAAGTACCTCCTCTTTCAAAGTTCTAACGTCTTTTTCTTCACACCATGTTTCAAATGAATTATACTGTTTCTCGTACTTTTCTTTTGATTTTGCCGGCAGGAGCTCTAAGTTGGCCAAACTTGCGGCTTTTAAAACATCTGGCAATTCTTCCTCCATTCTTAAAAGCTTATTTTAAACTTTTTACCGAATTTTCTGATGCTTCCGTGACATTAGAAAATGTTTGTACTTGGTTGCTGCAGCAACAAGAAAAAATCTTTGATTTTTTATTATTTAGCATGGTGTCTATGAAATACATGGTGCATGGAAAAATATTAAAATGATAATAAAGAAAATGGATATGGGATATTTACTAAGCGCTAAATACATCTAAAATTCAATAAAGCACAATAAAAGAATATGTAGAACCCTTTTTTTAAATATTATTTCATCCAGAAGTTATTAATACATTAAAAAATCGACTATAAATACATCAAATATGCAGAACGAAAATGCGTGCGCAAAGAGTTTCCGTGCGCAAAGTTAAACTTTGCGCACTCATTTGCGTGCGCAAAGTGTAACCGCCGCCTTAGGCGATATTTTGTCTACGACTGTCACGAGTGAACTACCTCAAACGACATGTTAACTATAATCACGTATTACAATTATTAAAATTAATAATAAACCAATATAATCAGCAGAATATTCATATATTGTCTAAAGAGAATACCCATAAAGAAAATACAAAAAACGAAGGCTCCAATAAAATCACCTGCTGCAAGCATAATATGCCTGCTAACAGCCGATTAACAATAATTTAATAGATAATGCCGTGTGATTGGTCAGGCAGGTACATTATCTCGCCTATTATAATAAACACGTACGTTTTTCAGTTTCACACCGAAGTGTCTGTAAATGTAGGTTTAATATAAAAGGCTAAACAAAATCGTGAAGTCGATACCATCGCTGCGGCCAGAGTAAAGCCCGCGTGCAACAGTATTGAAAACTGTTATCGCGGACCGCATCATGCTTTAAAAAGACGGTGTTAATTTTAACCCCTTTATCTCTGAACAAGTGTTTTTAGTCTTGGGGCTTTAAAAATTATAATTAAAATTTTTCAGAAGATTTATCTGCCATAAAAAATTGCATGGTAAACATATTTGAGAGATTTATGGTATCTCTTGCCTTCAAGCAGTTTTTATTTTTTTTATTAAGTCCATCAAGTATATAGAAAATTAATATATACTACTGTGATCAAGAACCACGGACGTATATAAGGGGGGTTAGGGGGTCCGGACCCCCCCCATTCATATCCATTTTACTTGTCCAACAGAAAAAAATTACATGCACCGCGCCGATTGTAGAAAACGATAGTTGCTTAGCAGTGGCGTAACCACAAAATTTGGGCCCCCCTGCAACTTTGGAGCAAAGGCCCCCTAAAAATGCAAAATATGCAAAATACCATTAAAACAAATTAAGTAACAAAAAAAAACTCTGAATTTTGTATATAAAAAACATGTTTTAAAATACAAACTCTAACACGAAAGAGACAAATAGAAAATAGAAACATATTCAATTTACAAAACATAAACACTAACTTTAACAACAGATATAGTAAACTAGAGATCTAACAAATAAAAATAAATTAAAACTATTAAAAGTTTTTATTCCTAGCTTTCATATCATCAAATTGATTAATCGCTTCAAATTTAAAGGTGTGTTTTGTTTTTAAAAAACTCTTTCTACTGTTAATTAATGTTACAGTTTTATTATATTTAAGTAAATTTATATAGTTTTCTTTATAGAGATAAAATTTAAAAATTACTAAATTACTTAATTTTTTTTAAGCTATAAGACAAACATTTCTAAGGAAGGGGCCCATATAATTTTACGCCTGGGATTTTTTGCAGGCGGCAAGTACGACGGCCGGGGCTCTACCGGGCCCCTCGCGTTCATGGGCCCCACGCCACTGCGGGGGCCAGCGGGGGTGTAGCTACGCCACTAGCTAGTCTAGTCTATTTTGTCTCTTCGCGTTGCGCAATTGTTATATTACAGAAAGAAGTGTCGCTTTTAAAAAGTATAAAACGAACAAATCAGGTATCTCTTTTGAGTTTTTTTTCTAAGGAAGAGAGACCAAAGCCCAATGAACTTTTGTCAAAAGACAATGTGGACCTTCGTAACTTTTATTGCCTCTGCCCTTGGACGTCTTGATTTGTAATGGTCCAGCGTAGTCAACTCCAGAGTGGAAAAATGGTTGTGATGGTGTAACTCGTGTTGTCGGAAGTTGTCCCATTAATTGCTCGGTTGCCTGGCCTTGAATCGAATACACTTTATGCATTTTCCAATGTTGGTTTTGACTGTTCCTTTTCCATTGACGATCCAGTACATTTGCCGAATGTATGCTAATGTTAGCTGGTTTCCGCCGTGTAGGGTTTTCCAATAAGCATCATTAATAACCAATTTGCTAAGGTGACTATGAGAATGCAAAATCGCAGGGTGTTTGGAGTTAAATGACAGATGCGATTTCTGCAGCCTTCCCCCGACACAAAGAATCCCATCAGCATCTAGAAATGGATTAAGATTGAGTATCTTATCAGCCTTGGCAACTTGCTTTTTCTCTAGTAGAGCATCAATTTCCTCTTTGGGGACCCCTCCCTTGTCAAAGCTATAGCTACGTCCGTGTCAAGAACCAAGGTGAATATTTCATTTAAACCTCCCGCGCATGCCTATTTGGGCAAATTGTTTTATTATTAAGTTGGTACCACTGCTAGTAACATCTGGTAAAAATTTGACCTCTCTAACATCATTAGTATTTAGATTACGCTTGGTTTTGTGAACAAAGAAAAGTTGATTTGGCGATTTTTTCAATGTCTGATTTTGTTGAGCAACGGAGTGCGATTAAATTTTGCTTGCGGAATAAAATTTCTTGTGCCGAAACATTCAGAATGCTACAAAAGGCATTCGGCGATGATACCACGTCGCAAAAAATGTGTATAAGTGGTATAAGGACTTCAAAGAGGGCCGAGAACATGTTGCTAATTTGGAACGCTCTGGACGACCATCAACATCAATTAATGAGCAACACATCAAGAAAGTGAAGGATTTAGTGCTTGAAAATCCACAATTACCTATTAGACACCTTGTGGATATGGTAAATATATCATATGGGTCGATTTAAGCAATTTTAAAGGATCATTTGAGTCCCAGAAAAGTGAATTCACGTTTGGAGCCAAAATTTCTCAATTTCATGGAAAAAGAACGACGCAGGAAAGTCTGTACCTGGTGATGAGACTTGCATCTATGCATACGACCCGAAAAGGTGAACGACGTCCAAGAAAATCAATACAAAGTTCAAGTGCAAGACGTTCAAAAATCAAGGTCATGTTGACTGTTTTCTTCGATTATCGTGAATGAATTCCTTTCACCCGGCGAAACAGTCAATACGAAGTATTATTTGAATGTTATGAGTCGTTTGCGTGAGGCCAATCGCAAGAAACGGCCCGAATTGTGGCCAGACAACTCTTGGTTTTTGCGATAATGCACAGTCTCACACTGCAATGGTTATTCGAGACTCTTGGCCAAAAATTCTACTCATATCGTTGCTCAGCCGCCTTATTCGCCTGATTTAGCTCCGCGTGACTTCTGGCAGTCCCTAAAACTCAAAAGAGCACTTCGCACATAGTTTAATATTTTTAAATGGGTAACTCCTCATCTGCTGCTCGTAGTCGACTTATAGGGGCCAATATAGACCACTTTGGGAATTGTTAGTGTAAACAATATTATAAAAATACGTATAGGGTCTTTGATTATATTTACGTGGCTTCTAGGGCCTTTATTTTTAAAGACAGAAAAAAATGTTTTATATAAAAATTGTAGGATTTTTTCAATATTATCTTTTAAAATTATCAAAAAATATCCCAATAAAAAAATGGAAAAATATAGGCAACTTCAACTTTTTTAAATGAGACATTCTGTATATTATGCGCTACAACGAAAGATCTTTTTTCTTATTTCAAAAATATATATATATATATATATATATATATATATATATATATATATATATATATATATATATATATATATATATAAAAAAACAAATTTAGTTTATTGGGGTATCAGTCCTAGAGGGCTTGTTAAATGAAAATGCTTTTGTGCTACTCCAAGCTTTCGAAAAACTTTATTTTCTTCCTCAGAGCTACAATAATGGAAGTACAATTAGTGAATGAGCCTATTTATATTAAGAAAAGCAGAAAAAAAATATTCAAAAAAAAATCTTTCCCTTAAGAAAGATAAATTATCTTTATAACAGTCAAAAAAAAACTTTTATTTTAATTAAATATGACAATATCTACTTACTGCTACTCGCATTAAGCGGAAAATAACTCCATTGTGTGAAAAACAGTTGGCATTCTTGTGTAATATATTACTTATTGTTCCATGTTGTTAATTATTACGTTAAAATAATTTTATTTTTGCAAAATGTGTACTGGTTTGAAGGTAGTAAAATTTGATATGATGGTATTAAAAGAAATATGAATGTTATGTTTTTTATATTAATCTGTTGCTAAAGACCACAACATTTCAGTTCAAGTTAACATAGGGTTAGTTAAACTACACCTGGTCGGTGATATTTACAAAAAACCTTGGATAGGCGTTGAGTAACCTGAAAGTGGTGAATCTAAGTAGGATTTATGATCACAAAATTGTCTTACGTAAAAAAAGGTTAAAAAAAAGGGAAAGATTTTTTTTGAATATTTTTTTTTCTGCTTTTCTTAATATAAACAAGCTCATTCACTAATTGTACTTCCATTATTGTAGCCCTGAGGAAGAAAATAAAGTTTTCGAAAGCTTGGAGTAGCACAAAAGCATTTTCATTTAACAAGCCCTTTTTAATGATACCCAATAAACTAAATTTTTTAATATATTTTTATATATTTATTAATTTTTTTTATTTTTTTTTTTTTTTTTTTTATATATAAAAAAAATATATATATATATATATATATATATATATATATATATATAAAAAAAAAAAAAAAAAAAAAACATTGATGACTTAGATAAACCATTTTTGAGATATTTTAGGTTAAATTATTTATAAATTACAAAAAAGTTTCATATTAGTATCAAGAAAGCCATGGAAACAATAGAATTGTTATGTTGCCGAATTTGGTGAGGGTTTTCTCTGGACCCATAATGTTTATTTTTGTGATTAAACATTTCTGCTAAAGTGAAGGAAGACTTGTCGGTGAATAGAATTTTATTTAAAAACGTTGGATCCTGCTGCATAAACTTAGCTATTTCCAATACATACTTAGGTCGGTCCTGCATGTTTTGTTCAGGAAGGTTCGGAACGGACATAAATTTATAAGGATAAAATTTGTAAAATTTTAAGGTTAAATAAATTTTATAATCTGTTTTATTAAGTTCAGATGCCGCATCCGAGATTGATATTTTAGGATTTTCTAAAATTATTAAAAGTAGTTAGTACAAGTCCAATAGAAAAAGTATAATAATTATCCTGAAAAAACGAGGATATCCAAAACCTTGTTTTCATGTCGTGCTGCAGTACTTTTCTTTATTTTAAAGCTTTTTCGTTCAATAAACTTTCTTACTATATATTTAATAGTATCTATAGATGGTACCCGTTGTTAAGGATATAATAGGTAATATTCCCTTTGCACTGTGGTCATATTATTATTGTTACCATTAAAAAGACGCATAATAGAGACTTTTTGTTCTTTTGAATAGCCCATCGACAAAAAAGCAATACAAACTACTTTTAATAGTTAAAATGATAAATTTCAACTTTTCACAATATCAATACGTCAAATTTAATAACACAATTTTATTGTTTTCATAGCTTTCTTGATACTAATATGATTTTTTTTTCAATTTATTTATATTTTAGGTTTAAGTATCTCAAAAATGGTTCATTCAAATATGATCAATGTATATAAATTTGAAATCAAAAAAAAAGATATTTTATTGTAGCGCATAATATACAAGGTGTTCCATTTAAAAAAATTGAAGTTGCCTATATCTTTCCGTTTTTTTATTGCGATATTTTTTTACTGATAATTTCAAAAGATAATATGGAAAAAAACCTACAACTTTTACATAAAACATTTTTTCTGTATAGCGAAATCTTATAGGCTGGGCTGTACTAGAACTGTCAGCAACCAAACTTTATAGTCTTAACTAACAAAATAGAAAGTGAAATTGGAAAATTGGTTACGTTACGTAGGCTTTATGACAATAATTTAACAAAACAAAAAGTATATTCCAACTTGCAAAAAAAAACAATAATTTTTCAGTCTAAAAGAATGATCTTAAAAAGTAAAATGGAATTGATAATTTACTTACCGGGTCCGGTGACCGGGCCCGGTAAGAATGGCCGGGCCCTGTTTGCAATCTCTAATTAGGAGGAAAATTGTTTACACTTTAAAACTAGGTTTAGTAAAAAAAAGGGCTTTCCATATTTTGTATGATGATGATATCCTGCTCTAAACCTTATAGAAGCCTCCGATTTAACCAAACATTTTAGTTATTGAAATTCACATCTAATCGCTGCGAAATGCAACCAAAGATAATACTACTACGAATAGATGGTTCATTTAAATGGGGCGTTTTGAATCAGTTCGAAGATATCAATGCTTCCGTAAATGCGAATAAAATTAAGTCGGTAACCCCTGCCCAGCGAAACAAACCGTGCGACATTGCCAATGTCTGTCGCTTGTACCTTATTCGGAACACGAAGTAGCGAAAGCGGGCGGCTAAACGGATTTGTTTTTCTAGTCGCATTTCATCACGCCAATAGTAAAGGCCTGCCGGCAACACTGTTTAACTTTCGTTCAAGGATAGCGCGAAAATCTCTCGATGGACATCGGCTCGCGTTAGCCAAAGTCCATTAGGGGTATCAAAAATATAGCATTGAATGGTTCATCTTATCCGTAGTAGTATTATCTTTGATGCAACCCATTAATTCAGGTATAATCGGTTTCTGTTAGGGCCCTTTTTCTGTCCCCACGAGTTAGTTCTTTCGACTACCGCTAGTTGCGCTACTATGTATGAGGAAACGTCTTTTTAAAAACTTTGTTTAGGAAAAAACGGCATATAATATAAAAAAATTGTAACTACATGTCCATAGAAAGCATTGCTAAGATTCCCAAAAAATATTAAAGAATCATTAAAATGATTACTTAAAACAGACAACACCATAACCCAAAAACAAAAAAAGGCGTTTCTTAAACACAATTAATTATCCTTTTACCTGAAAGAGATGTAATTACTTATTAATCTGATCGTGGCTTATCGGATCGGTTTGATCGCCTTAAGCGGCCTAATCGATCGGTATCAGTTACGCGTACTCAATTCTATTATAGCTGATCTTATTAGGTTGATATAAGTAATGCTGTTTTACCTGTGCGGGACTAAAAGTATAAACTGATAGTCTTGCTGAACAGTTTTTAACAACCTAAATTGCATTTTGAAACAAAACTGGCGCCCTAGCATATGTGTCAGAAGAAGTGTTTTCAAAATAGTTTCAATAGAAAGTAATTTAGTTTTGTTACTGCACTGTGCAAAAGAAAATAACTGAAGGGCTTATAAAAATAAGCGGATCTGTATAATAACAGACAGCCAAGCGTCACTGGAGGCACTAGTAAACCCCAAGGTAACGTCCAATCTGACATGGGAATGCCAAAAAGAACTGGAAGTCTTGGGAGAACGCAACAGAGTAACTCTCTTGTGGGTACCAGGACATTCGGGAATAGAAGGCAACGAAAAAGCGGATGAGCTAGCGATACAGGGATCATCCACACCATACTTTGGACCAAAACCTGCCCTTGTAGTGACCAAAACCACAGAACGAGGGCAAACCAGGGAATGGATCCGAAACAAACACGAGGAATACTGGGGAAACCTCAGTAGAATTAGACATGGAATAAGTTTCATAAGGGGCCCATCCAAAAAAACGAAGGAAGAACTACTCAGACAAAGTGGGAAAAGACTTCGCATAACGGTAGGGTTGGTAACAGGGCACGATAGCCTAAGAGGACACCTACACAAGATGGCTCATTTATTGGGGACCCAAGTTGCAGAATGTGCGACGAGGGGGAAGAAACAGCCTACCATATCCTGTGCGAATGTGAAGCATTGAATCACAAAAGACAGGCATTATTTGGGCAGCCGAAAATGAGCCCACAGGAATATATCAACCAACCAGTCTCGGAGTTATACAGACTTGTGGAAGAAACGAGACTAATGGGAGGATTGGTATAACTGATAATGGGAGATTAGGCACAAAAAGCTCAAGAGGCTGCTCTGCCTCCGGTAATGAATCAAGACGGCTCCCAGGGAAGAAGAAGAAGAATTTAGTGTGCTGATAATTATGCAGTATTATTCCAAAGAAACGTAAATGAACTTGTTTTTCCATTGCTATTGGGTGACTAATGTATTTGAAGATTTCTATTTTGTACTTCAAAAAGTTAACACTCACACACACAATCTTACAAGTTTTTTCGAGAAATTACTGCAGAAGTTGCAGAAAAACCGTCTTTTCAACTCACGGTGTTCACCCTGCTATTTATATGTGATGTAAAAGTTTTTTTAACGGTTTATGGAGATATCTAAAGTTTTTATTCCACATGGGGATGCGTGGCCTTGTGGACGTCAAAAAAACATATTTTATGGAACATTCAGGGGCCCTGATAAGAAACAAGTTATACGTATTGTCTGTCTCAAAGTATATCGTTATGGCTTTTGACGGACCATACCCCAATAAACCATTAACGATTTTATTACCTATTGTTATTGGGTAAACCCATTTGTTCATAAGGGCAGGGTGGGCCAGGTATTTCTTGAGTATTAACAATTAGGCGTATACATTTAATATTTTGGCTAATATTTTAGTGGCAGTGTTGAATAACCGTTTTTACTGTGCGTTTCGAAAAAGTTGTTTTACGAGAATATAACTATGTCGCGTCCAAATCATTTGTCATTAGATGCAAAACAGGTTGTGAAAAATGTGTATGAAACTTTAATCAGTAGAGGTCTAATTAAACAAGAAGCTTTAAAAGAAACCTGTCTACTTACAAAAATTCCAATATCATCGTTAAGGGATATTATTATTAGTGAAGAATTGAACAAAAGAAAAAAACGTAGTGATTTTCAATCTTACCGTATAGACAATAGTGATCAGGACCTAATAAGAAGGAAAATATATTGTCTTTATGAAAGCGGAGTTATTCCTACCTTGAATAAACTGAAAAAGAAGCAAGACGAAGACGAAACCAATATAAATATTAGCCGTGCCACCCTCCATAGAGTTATTTGTAAAATGGGATTTAAATACCGCACTTGGAGATTTAATTACCTTCAAGAAATTAAAAGATATAGGTTAGAAAACAGATCCATAATTTACCATGATGAAACATGGTTCGATACACACGACACAGTATCCAAAGGATGGGTTGATTCCAGTCAAAACTATCAGACGAAAGCACCTTCAAATAAAGGAAAACGCATTACCATAATACACGCTGGTTCAGAAGACGGATTTGTCCCAAACTGCTTGCTGTTGTCTGCAAAAAATATTAAGGATTCTATGGTTATCATGAGGTTACAAGTGCAGAACTTTTTGAAAACTGGTTTCAAAATTATCTTTTAAAAAATATTCCAAACAACAGTGTTATTGTACTTTGGTTTACTTCAAGTACTTTGTTTTACTTTAAGTACATCATTTTAATCAAGTACGTTGTTTTACTTCAAATAAAATACTTGGGTAGTACATCAAGAACTTTTTGAATTTACTTGGAAAAGCAAGTACATTTTAACGAGTACTTTTACTTGACTTGAAGTACTTTTAAAAAAATCATAAGCTTGGTACTTGTACTTGAAATACTATTTAGGAGTACTTTGACAGCTCTGGTCCTATCTATTCTCTCACTTATCAGAAGTCTGTGAAAACAGGCATATACAAACTAATTTAAATTACTTTTAAAATTACCCATGTATAGAATACTGATCCTATTAGCTAGATAAGATACAAGGTATTAATAAGATTGTATTGTACCTATAATTCGTGTGGGTATACACAAGATGTCAAGAATTCTCAGCTGGAGTTGATCATAAGTGATAAAGAACAGTTTTGTATGGTGTCTTTATCAGGGTTATATAAGGATAGTTATTATTATACTGTTGTTGTTGTGTGGGAAGTTATTTTGACATAAAATGACAGTCATTGTGTAATTGTTTTTGCCAAATTTGCTTATGGAAGTGAAAAAATGTAACTGAAATAACAGTTATATCTTAGACCCAATCTCTTACTGTATATTTTTTTCATAAGGATCTAATTTTGTATGTCGGCATATTAATTTTTTTCGTACGATACTTTACCATTTAGGTACCTTGCATTTATGTAAATTATTTTGCTTTAATTAATATAAACAGAGGTTTTAGCCGGTTTGCAGGTGACATGTGACTTGTTTCGTACAATCGCGTTTCGTATACTTCAAAAATATTTCCTAATATTTTTATTTCGTACACAAAATTAATTATTCAGTTCTCGACATCTTCTTTCGTACACCAAAAACGAAGGTTCATAAAAAATGGTAAAATGAATTAAAACCAGAAAACACCATAATGCAGTGTACCAAACGAAAATATTTCAGGTAAATTTCCAAAGTGTACGAAACGCGAGTGTACGAAACAAGAAAACACCCTTTCAACAATGAGCCTAGTAATAAAACACTAATAAAACATTAAGTGGTGTATACTGACATATTTATAATATTATTATTTAAAGTGGGTGTCATTTAATTTTACTTATTTTTAATCTTCTTTATATTTCTTCTTTTTCTTCTTTACAACTAGCTCAAGAAGTGATACTTTCATTTCCACCATTATGAGTGATGTCAAGTTCATATCAGTGATAGCCGTATTAGCAAAAATAGTAATGCTCACGGCAGTGTTCGCAGCAACAAAACAGTAAAGACCAACTTCTCGATAACCCTGCTTGAATCCATATCCATTGCAAACAATTGTAAAAGTAATGTTTCATGCACATAGTACGTAGAGTTAATTCCCTTATATTGCCCTATTTATAAATTTTTTAACAAAAAAAAAAAATAATTTGGATTGTTTGGGAGAAATGGGAGGTATGGCAAGTTATAAGGTCTCCTAGAAATTCACGGCGGAACAATAATATGAGTTTTATAATCTGTAATAATTTATAAATATATTAAATTAATATTTTGCATTCTTAGGGTATATATTGCTGCACTTAAATTATTTTTTAAAATCCGCCCGAGTCCTACCGCCTGACGAGGAGTTTGCAACAAGCCTAACCTAACCAAACCTAATCAATCTAGCCTATCCTTATTAACCGAATTTAACTTAGGTTAGGTTAGGTTAGGTTTAAAGTGACCGATCGGTCTATTGTGGCTCACACCTTTTATATTTCTCCCACCAGGAACTTCTAATAAATCTGATGATCCTGTTGGGAGACAGATCTTTCACCTCCCCCGGCAACAAGGTGTCATTGCCGAGGATTGCGAATCTGAGTCGTACCACTACTGGGCACGAACACAGTATGTGTTCTGCCGATTCATCCTCCTCCATACACATGCGGCACTCGGCGTTTTCCGCTAGGCCGATCTTGTGCATGGGGTATTTCAATCTGCAGTATCCCGTGTACAGTCCTGCTAGAGTTTTAAGGTGTACCCTTGATTGCTCCAGCAGTTTGACGGTACATTATTTGTTCGGTGGGCTTATAAAGGTCTTCGAGTGTCTGAGACCCAGAAGTCCATGCCAGTACCGACTATTTTCTCTTTGTGTCCAAGCTGATCTCAACTACTTGGCAATTCTATAAGATATACCGATGATCGGTTCCGGCCCTGTGAATGTTGTGTCCGCCCCCCTTTTGGCAAAAAGGTCTGCGGATTCATTACCCTCTATGCCGGTATGTTCAGGTATTCACAGTAGGGTAACCTTGTTGCTTTGACCCAGTTTGGTCAGCGCAGCCTTGCAATTCCAGACGGTTTTCGAATTGCACCGGCTGAATTCAAGAGCCTTAAGAGCTGCTTGACTGTCGGAGAATATTTTAACTGTCTTAAGCCGGAGTCTCATGCGTCCGATTTCCGACGATCCGATCATCCGAAAGTATTTTGATTGATCAGAACATTTTGGCGCCATTTTTCGTCCGAATATTTTAACATTTTATCCGACGGCGGATGGAGTTAAATTTTTTAATTTTGTACGATGTCGGACGTTTTTTCTTGGTCTTCTAACCTTTTCTTTATTTTTTTTTGGGGTAATTTCAATTTAATTGAATATTAAAATAAACAGTTAAATTCAAATTTTTTTTTTAAACCTGAATTTACCTCAACTCAACAACCACTTTTTCTTCTTTCATTAAATAATATTTTAGTTTCGTTATGTTATTAATTTCTCTTTTTTTCATTGCAGTTTCACAGGTTGACCTTCGAAATGCTCTTATTTTCTTTTCTTTTGACTGGATATTGGATCCGAAATTCGGATCAATGAGACATGCAAGTTTTCCGACACAAAATTTAAAAAAAATTCGTACGTCGGATGGTCGGAAATCGGACGCATGAGACTCCGGCTTTACGTGTGCAGTGCCGATCAACCAGCGTTCTAGCACACATTTTGATAGTAAATACCTCCGCTTAAAATATGGTTGCGAGAGTGCCCAGACTGAAGGAAAACTCTACCCTTGGCCTCTATCCATATATTTCAGCTTCAACACCGTCCTTAGTTTTAAAGCTGTCGATGTACCAACAGATGTCAGCCAGGAGTAGGTCGGTCGTTTTCCGACTCCAGTACTCCCTTTGTGGGTAGACTACACTGTAGGGCCGGTTGTAATTGGTTGCTGTAGGCATTATGTCTGAGGGCATTCCCAGTCCATCACAGGTTAGGACACTTCTGAGGAGACTGGTACTCTACATGTGACACGCATGCGGTTTATTACTGACCGCTTGATAGAGTCTCTAGGTTGCCCACCTTGCCTCTCTCTTCAAGTAAATATACAGAGGAGGCAGATCCGCTAGGGGACTGTAAATATCCGTAGCTCCATAACTGTCCTATTAGACCTTCGTTTTAATTTTTGTTTTGTACTTTTATAAGTTGATAAAAATTTGAAACAGACGGAATTTTGGAGATTTACAAGGCAATAGTTTTTATTTAAAACAAAAATCAAGAAAGATAACAACATACTTTTACCTTCATTGTTTTTTCTTGAATCCGTGTGCTTGGTGCCATATTGCCTGCTACTATGAAATAATCCCGTGCTAAAGATCCACGTCTCGTCTTTGAAAACTTAAGTAAAACCTTCGGAACCTAAATTTCTATTTTTGATATAATTCCCTTAAAAATTGGTTCTTTTAAAAATAATATTTGACAATTCAATTAAATATTTTCTATTATTTGATTTTTTTCACTTGAAGCCTATTCTTTCAATCACACTTCTTAAGAGTGAATTTACGCTACACCTTAGGGGTCGGGCGAAAGGACGTGGAGACAGTGGGCGGAGACTAACAAACCCCCAACCACAAATTTCGTATAGCGCATTAAAAATTTTATTTTTATTTAGGTTCTTCCAAATTCGGTGTATCGACCCCATGTTGTTTCCGATTGCAAGCCTACAGGAGATAACGTTTTTCGGTAACTATTTTTACTTAAAACATAAATTAAACATCATTTTAAAAGAAAGGGAAAAATCTAGCCTCTGCTGTAGCGGATTTTTAAAATATGAGTCGAGTTAAAGAAAATAGTATCTAAACATAACCATTTGGGGTGACTTTCACTAAAGGGAAATTTTAAAAAACAAACCCAAAATTTAAAAAAAACTATTACAGCAGAAGCCTAGATTTAAGTGTTGGCTTTCATATATTTTTTTAAAATTATCGATAACTTATACCGTTTTTAAGAAAACCTTTTGCCTCAACCCCAAATTGGATCCAATTTTCGCGGTGCAAATGGACTCTTAAGGAGTCGATGAAAAATTTAAAATACTTAATTTCTTCCCTGAACTTTTGTCTTATTGTTGCCAATGAAACATAATCTTTTCTAGCGTACATAGCATAAATTATGTCCCGAATTAAATTTTTCAAATATGTTGTAATTTTAGTTTTTGCGGTCTTTTGCTTAGATGCCATACTGGAAGCGCAATCCTGGTCTGATTTTTTCTCATTTTTTCTTTATAATCGCGATCGTTTGTTGGGCTCAACTTTGTTGCATCTGCGGCTGTATTACATTCTCAATTTCAAGTGCGATTTGGTTTCGGACTTGCTTCTTTTCTAGTTGAAAAATAGCCAAACTATTTAAAATTATCAGCTGCAATTGTGCATTATACCTATTACATCTTTTTCCCGGCATTATTTAAAACTTTTCGAAATAACTTTTTATGCAAGATCGGGCGGTAACTTTAACTTACAGCCTGCACTTCCAGGCAGTAAGTTGAATTTATCGCCGAATTTATTTTTATAAGTAATTTGGTCACCAGTTTAAACAACCATGCTCAATTTAGGATGGTTTTGGTACTTAGTCTAGCATGAGTCCAGTCAACTTTGAGAATTTTATACGGGGAAAGACTGTTTATTTTTGAAAATAATGTGAAATTAATGCCATTTTAATTTAATTTATTTTTGAACTGAGAACGTCCGATCGTGCATAAAACGTAATAAGTACTTTGGGCGTCAAGTGTAGTACCGTCCTCAAATATTGAAACCCCGCTGTCGCTTTGTCTTTAAAAACCCTTTGGGCGGTAAACTACACTTTTACCACCCTTAATACTTAAATAACTATAACATCAAGTTGACAAACTAATCATTTTCATTAACAGTAACGGATACTTAACATAACAAAAAATATCAAAAAAGAACAATGATCAGACATAATTTTTTTTAAGTTTGTCGTCACCGCTGTTTGAATAATACTAAACAAAGATGAACAAAAACGACGTCATTACAAATGGGTATAATTCCGACTTTATATAAAAAAAAATCCTAAAGGTACTTTCAATCTATTTAGAGAGCGTAAGTATTAAAAAAGTAGCACAAAGTTTAAAATTGTGACGACATATACAGGGTCGCTTTTATGTATGAAAACGGTCGATTATTTGCTAAAGTAAGATAGCTAGCGAAGAATGTTAAATACAAAACTTTAAGGGTTTTTAGAAATCTATTACACTGCATTTAAAAAAAAGTTAAGGATCAGTAAAAAGCCATGGAAGAACAAAGTTACTTTTTTTTTAAATGAAACCCCCTATATATTATTCAATATTTCAATTACTTACAAAATTCTAAAAAAAAAAAGTTAACACTTTCATACCCAATCTTAACCGTTTTCAAAATATCGAGTTTCAAATATCGTTTTCAAATAAATTATTACATTCATTCATTTTTAGTCCTTTTTGTTACCTTAGAAAATTTTTAAATTTCCCTAAACTGTTGTTTTGTCATCTTGACAACAGATATCCAAAAAAAATTACATTTACAATTTGTAAAAATTTTCGCGTAAAAATGGCACGGGGATACCGAGCGCATTGAAATTTTTTTTGAGATAGGGTACGGCGATAGAACACGGAGTTTTCCCGGGTGAATATTTTTAATGAATTGCATCCAGATCGGGAACCTATAACTAAATCAACTGTTTCCAAAACATTGCAGCGTTTTCATGAAACTGGAGGGGGAAAGATCGACCAAAAAGGGGGAAACCCCGGAAGCGTTACTAATGAAGAAAATTCTCTAAATGTCATTTAGATGTGGTAGAAAATCCAATAAATTCGACACAACAGCGGGCTTTAAATCATAATATGAGTCGTTTTTCCATTAAAAAAATTACCAAAAAAAAAAAATTTTAAACCATATAAAATTCATTTGTTACAAGAATTGAGTAAAGACGTTTTTGATCGCAGAATTCAGTTTCATTATGGAAAAATTTGGGAATAAAATGTCAACTTTGTCAACCACTTTTTTATTTTCTGATGAATCATCGTTTTGTTTAAACGGGCACGAAAATCGACACAACTGTAGATATTGGTGGGGCCCAAAACCCACATTGGATGGAACAAGTTCATCCCCAACGACCAAAAAAAACCCAATGTTTGATGTGGCATTATTGGTGGAAACGTCTGGACCCTATTTTATACATGGAAATTTGAACTCCGAATGATATTTATTACTCTTAAAAAGAGAACATTTTCCACAGCCTCAGACGATTTTTCCCCGAACCATAATAACCCAATTTACCGACCAAAAATATGGTTTCAAAAGATGGGGCTCCCCACATTTTGAACGGATGGTGGGGGAATATCTAAAAAAAAATTTTTCCTGGTAAATGGATTGGGCGCAGAGGTGCAATTGAATGGCCTGCAAAGGTCCCCTTTGATATGACCCCTCTTGATTTTTTTTGGGGCCAAATAAAAAATTTAAATTGGAAAAAATGGGCCACAAAATATCGAAGATTTGCAACACAGAATAATGCATGAAATTTCCAGTATTGCTCCCAATTTCTTTTTATTCAACGAATTTTATTACTGCCAGGGGGGTAAACGGGGGACACTTTGAAACCCTTTTAAAATAGGATTTCGAATTGTTGTTTACTAAAACTTGAAAACGATATTCGAAACGCGATATCTCGAAAACGGTTAAGATTAAGTATGTAATGTGCTTAACATTTTTTTTATAGAATCATTCAGAAACATTCTTTGCTAGCTATCTTGCTTTAGCAAATAATCGACCGTTTCCATACATAAAAGCGACCCTGTATAAGTTAAAACAAACCGTCGAGGTCAATATGAGCAATTGTTTTGATCCTTGTAATCGTAAATTAAGAACATGTTGAAAAAATAGAAAATAAATAGTTTTGTAATTAAATTTATGCAAATTATGTTTCTTTAAATTTGATACACATTCAAATAAGTTATATTAACAATATTTGTAGCCTACAGAAATTATCTGCTTCCGACTAATGTTAATAGAACTTCTATTCTACAATAAACAAAACAAATTTTGCCATAATTTATTGTATTTCAAAAGTAATTTAAATTTCTTTGTGTTAATACGACTATTAATGACTTTTTTCTCATTATTTCTAGTCAATTAAGCCAGGTGTTAATTAAAAGTGACACTAATTGCTATATGGAGTTTTGTTATCGCTTTTCAATTATTTTAGGCATTTGACTTAAGTGTCTAAATAATTAAGTTGTATCTGATAATTAACAGAACCGAATTGGCAACGAACAATAAAATTTTAGTTTTTGCCCAGAGGCGTAACAACAAGTTACATTTCTTGTATATTAACTGTCAAAAATATCAAAACTATTTTGAATATAATTT
>JAHBCN010014952.1:0-21800 GCA_019359885.1 Listronotus oregonensis
ACCGACCAATGATCACGTTGGGAGGGAGAAAAGGTTATACCGCTTTCTTTTTTCTTACAAATGATCTTTTCCAAGCCAAGAGTCCCTCATGGATATGTTCCAAGGGAATATGTTTTATGTTGTAATCATACTTATTGATTTTTTAGATTAATGCAATACATTCTTTGTTCAGATTTTTTTTTTCAAATATGATTGTGTTACATAGATGAAACAAAAAGTTAATTCTTAAATAAGCCACAAGACTCATGTTCAGTCGTATTCGCAATTTTTTATTATTATTAACTACAACGCATCAGTTGTGAACCAGTACAAAAATTTGTGGCTTTCCATAGCTGTAACATTCAGAAGAACTTGAGGAATTTAAGGAGCTGACAATGGATAATATGTTTATTTTTGATTAAGAACAACATCTAAACAAAGCAATGTGTTTAACTGGTTCAAAAAACCAATTATCATGGTTTTTTTAACCAGTGTAATATATATTTTGTTTAAGTCATCAATTGACGAAGTACGGAACTGGCCGGCGACGAATTTGTAAATAAAATTGATCTGCTAGTCCGTTCTGCGCATGATTTAGGACCCTAAGAGATGACTAGAGCCACGGCGCACAGACACATTTTTTCGCCCATAAAATCTCACTTTTGAACCGCGCATCTGATACCCTTTACCGGTCCATATTGATGAGGTCAGTGCTATCAATATAAAAAACGTTGAAATTCAAAGGACTAGCATAATAAGTCCAATGGCGGGTATGGTGTTACAACCCAAATCTTTTAATTATTTTTATTCAATTTGTTTTTTTTTTACATAAGGATCTCATCTATCGTATTTTTTTATTCAGTGTTTTTAAAATTAAATTATGGCTTTAAACTGAAAATTTAATAAAATTGAGACTTTAAAAAGTGACCGTAAAAACAGCATATTTTATCCTATTTTCTCACTTTTGCCAGAGACCTCAAAAAAATCTTAAAAATATTCTGCATATGTCAAATTATCGGTAATAAAAAATCAAGATAAGCATGTTTTTTGGTTTTTCGAAAAATTTCGAAAATCACCCCCAACTAGGGTTTTTTTTATCTTGGGACAGTCCACGAAGGCTGATGCCTAAGTACTAACGTACCGTGGGTGTCTTCAGTGTGGTGAGAGGGAGTTTGTTCACACGGGATTAAAATTTTTGGAGATTAGGAGGAGAAGGAAAAACTTCTGCGGGCAGCAGGTTCTATAGTCTTGACACTCTATGAATAAAGGAACGAAGAAAGCGGGAACTTCGGGGCCTCTCTAACTGAACTGTAAAAGGATGCATAAAAGTTGCACTACGTGTTGCTCTGTTAGGAGCTGCCAGAGAAGAATAATACTGGCAATTCATCTGAGCAGAAGCCGTGAAAATACCTATAGAAGAGCGACAGATCCCCTACAGCTCGACGATGGGCAAGAAGAGGAAGCCTTTCTGTGAGCGTTGGATAATTAATAAGACGAACAGCTCGTTTTTGAATGGAGTCCAGAATGCTAAGTGTTGTAGGGGACGCCATTCCCCAGACATGAGAACAATATTCCAAAGAGGGTCTGAATTGGGATACATACAGAGTGTACAGATTGGAAGAAGAGAAATATTTTCTGGCTCGAAAGAGGAATCCAAGCTTTTTTGAAGCTGCCGAAGCTATGGATGAAATGTGTTTGTGCCAGTTGAGGTTATTCTCAAAAGTAATGCCGACTAGATTAAACGACTCTTTGTTCTGCAGAACTTGCCCGCTCATATGTAAGGGATGAGCATTCGCAGACTTTTTTCGCGACAGCGAACATGACTGTTTTTGAGGCATTAAACTGAACACGATTTTTGGCGCCCCAATCCAAGATAAGTTTGAGGTCTTGTGAAAGAGATATCTGCATTGACCTGCGCTTGTTTTCAAAATCAGAATTACACGGTGGCTTAAGAAATTGAATACTAGAGTGGAGGGTACTATCGTCAGCAAAACTATGAATGGGATTTATTGTGTGACGAGAGAAGATCGTTAAGTGTAGAAGAAACAGCGTGGGTGCCAGCACTGAGCCCTGGGGCACCCCAGCATTAATTTAGAAGCTGGAGGAATGACCATCTACACTAGCTGATATACGTCTTTAGAAAAAGGGAAAATGGAAAGCCAAGAGCAAAGCTTAGGTGGAAGACCGTAAGAAGGAAGAATGAGTTAAGTTAGAAGATAGCATCACCAGACCTGATCGAAAGCTTGATGAAGTATCATGATCAGAGACAGAAAATTTAAAGAATTTACCTTGCAAACAACTGAAAGAAGAGATATAGGTCTATAGTTAGAAGGAGACTTTTGGATCCTTTTTTGGGTACAGGTTGCACACGTGCAGCTTTCCAACTCTCCGGGAAAATGCCCGTGTCGTGAGATTCGAAAGAGGCGATTAAGATGGGTGCAAGCTCGGAGTACATTTTTAAGACGATTGCTGGTATGCCATCCAGCCCAGACGATTTTTTAGTATTAAGAGAAGAAAGAATACGCTTGACCTGTTTGACTTTAAAAATAATATCGGAAATTTTATGAGAAACAGGGACAACTGTTGGAAGAGGAAGATTAATAGGAGGATCAAGCGTAGAATTGGCAGCAAATTGTGTGGCAAATAGTTCGATTTTTCCTTTGGAGGTAGAGACAATTCCATCTTCAGAGATTAGGGGTGGAAAAGAATTTGTGCAAAAGTTCTGACTAATATTTTTGTCAAAGGACCAAAGCTTTACTGCCATTTGAGCAAGAGAGAACTTTATCTTTATTCATGTTAAAACGGTCTTTTGCTTCTGAGATGGTCTGATTATACTTGATTTCTTGCTTCGATGCTAGCCGTGATTTTCGGGACTGGGGTTTTGAAGAAACTTTTTGTGGGCTTGAAGTTTTAAAAGTCTGGCTTTGTCACAGGATTTAGAAAACCACGGTTTGTGATTTATACAATACAATTAATACACAATGACGCAAAACTAAAATATATCAATAATATCAATACGAATTCAAATTGTATTTTTTCTATAAAATAAAATTTTGGTGTGAAGTACGCGATTTGAATTTCTAATTATTTAGAATATCTTAATAGTTTTTTCTAAACTTTTCAAGTAATTTTTTTACTCATATTTCCGGGATGATTTCACCACCTATGAGGGTTAATTTTTTTTTTATAATAATTCGGAGTAGGCGTAATCTTTTTAATCAAGAAAGCAAGAACTAGTATAAAATAGTTGAATTTTATTATATTGCTATAATATTTTTGTATGTTATTACGTTCGGGGGTAGTTCACCCCTTCCTTACAGGGGTGGTTTACTTATAGACACTGGAGGGAAATACACGACTTGAATTTCTAATAATTAAGTATACCTTAGAAGTTTTTCCTAGATTTTTCAAGTAATTTTTGATTTTTTTCATTTTAGGGTATGATTTAATCCTCTTAGCGAGTTATTATCATGAAAATAAATTATTTTTTATTTGTAAGATTTTATTTTATATAAAAAATACAAAAAGAATTGCTCCTTTTCATATTAACTCCTAAGTAGGGTCATTTTCGATATTTTTCGAAAACTAAAAAGAAAAGTCTATCTTGATTTTTATTATTACCAATAATTTGACGTATGCAGAATATTTTTAGGATTTTTTTACGACTTTGGCAAAAAGTGAGAAAGTAGGCTAACTCAGGTCACTTTTTTTGGTATTTCTAACAAAAAGTTTGATTTTAATGGATAAAATGTAACACAAAATGACTCCGTTGTTAAAAAGTTTAAAATTCACAATCCATACCACCCAAAATTCACAAGAAAATTATTAAAAAAAGGCTAAATGGGGATCCAATGATTTTAAAAGTGTGATTACTGGTTCTTGACAATTGTGCAAAAATCGGCATTATGCGCATAAAAGTGTGCAAAAATTATATTTTTCAGATCCACTAACGGCCAAGTGATGATCGCGTTGTTAAATTTAGCAATGGTTAAAAGTTAACAACGGTTTAGAATGTTTAAGAAAATATCAGATTTTGACAGGTTGCCTAATAAAATCATTGAGTAACATTGACAATGACGTTTTGTTAAATATTCTAAACCGTTGTTAATTTCGCAATTGTTAAAAGTTAACAACGGTTTAGAATGTTTAATAAAACGTCATTGTCATCGTTACTCACTGGTTTTATTAGACAACCTGTCAAAATCTGATATTTTTCTTAAACATTCTAAAACCGTTGTTAACTTTTAACAATTGCTAAGTTAACAACGGTTTAGAATGATTAACAAACGTTATTGTCAATGTTACTCAATGATTTTATTAGGCAACCGTCAAATTGATATTTAAATATTTCAAACCGTTGTTAACTTTTAACAATTGCTAAGTTAACAACGGTTTAGAATGTTTAACAAAACGTTATTGTCAATGTTACTCAATGATTTTATTAGGCAACCTGTCAAAATCTGATATTTTCTTAAACATTCTAAACCGTTGTTAACTTTAATAATTGGTGGGCACACCATTAGGAATGTTTAACAAAACGTTATTGTCATCGTTACTCAATGATTTTATTAGGCAACCTGTCAAAAATTCATCATTTTCTTTAAACATTCTAAACCGTTGTTAACTTTAATTTTGTTAACAACGGTTTAGAATATTTAACAAAACGTCATTGTCAATGTTAGTCAATTATTTTATTAGGCAACCTGTCAAAATCTGATATTTTCTTAAACATTCTAAACCGTTGTTAACTTTTAACAATTGCTAATTTAAGAACGGTTTAGAATGTTTAACAAAACGTCATTGTCAATGTTACTCAATGATTTTATTAGGCAACCTGTCAAAATCTGATATTTTCTTAAACATTCTAAACCGTTGTTAACTTTTAACAATTGCTAAGTTAACAACGGTTTAGAATGATTAACAAAACGTTATTGTCAATGTTACTCAATGATTTTATTAGGCAACCTGTCAAAATTCCGATATTTCTAAATGTTTAAACTGTTGTTAATTGCTGTTACCAACGGTTTAGAATGTTTAACAAAATCACATGTCAATGTTAATACTCAATGATTTTATTAGGCAACCTGTCAAAATCTGATATTTTCAAACATTCTAAACCGTTGTTAACTTTTAACCATTGCTAAATTTAACAACGCGATCATCACTTGGCTGTTAGTGGATCTGAAAAATATAATTTTTGCACACTTTTATGCGCATAATGCCGATTTTTGCACAATTGTCAAGAACCAGTAATCACACTTTTTAAAATCATTGGATCCCCATTTAGCCTTTTTTTTTAATTTTTCTTGTGAATTTTGGGTGGTATGGTTATTGTCGAATTTTAAACTTTTTTAACAACAGGAGTCATTTTAGATACATTTTATCCATTAAAATCAAACTTTTGTTAAATACCAAAAAGTGACCGCAAAGTTAGCCTACTTTCTCACTTTTGCCAAAGTCCTTTAAAAAAATCCTAAAAATATTCTGCATACGTCAAATTATTGGTAATAAAAAATCAAGATGAACATATTTTTTAGTTTTTCGAAAAATATCGAAAATTACCCCTACTTAGGAGTTAATATGAAAAGGAGCAATTCTTTTTGTATTTTTTATATAAAATAAAATCTTACAAATAAAAAATAATTTATTTTCATGATAATAACTCGCTAAGAGGATTAAATCATACCCTAAAATGAAAAAAATCAAAAATTACTTGAAAAATCTAGGAAAAACTTCTACAAAGTACTTAATTTATTAGAAATTCAAGTCGTGTATTTCCTCCAGTTTATAAGTAAACCACCCTGTAAGAAGGGGGTGAACTACTCCCCGAACGTATTTAACATACAAAAATATTATAGCAATATAATAAAATCTAACTATTTTATAATTTCAGTTCTTGCTTTCTTGATCAAAAGATTGTCGCTTACTCCGAATTATTAAAAAAAAAAAAATTAACCCTCATAGGTTGAAATCATCCTGAAATATGAGTAAAAACATTTCGAAAAGTTAGAAAAAACTATTAAGATATTCTAAATAATTAGAAATTAAATCGCGTACTCTACACCAAAATTTTATTTTATAGAAAAAATACAATTTGAATCTGCATTGATATTATTGATATATTTTAGTTTTGCGTCATTGTGTATTAATTGTATTGTATAAATCAATAAACCGTGGTTTTCTAAATCCTGTGACAAAGTCAGACTTTTAAAACTTTAAGTCACAAAAAGCTTCAAACCCCAGTCCGACAGGCTATAGCATCGAGGCAAGAAATCAATATAATCAGACCATTTCAGAAGCAAAAGACCGTTTTAATCGAATAAAGATAAAGTTCTCTTGCTCGAATGGCTGTAAAGCTTTTTGGTCCTTTGCCAAAAATATTAGTCAGAACTTTTGCACAAATTCTTTTCCACCCTAATCTCTGAAGATGGAATTGTCTCTACCTCCAAAGGAAAAGCTGAACTATTTGCCAAAACAATTTGCTGCCAATTCTACGCTTGATCCTCCTATTAATCTTCCTCTTCCAACAGTTGTCCCTGTTTCTCATAAAATGTCCGATATTATTTTTAAAGTCAAACAGGTCAAGCGTATTCTTTTCTCTTAATACCAAAAATCGTCTGGCTGATGGTATACTCAGCAATCGTCTTAAAAAATGTGCTCCCGAGTTTGCACCCATCTTAACTCGCTCTTTCGAATCTCTTACGACACGAGCATTTTCCCGGAGAGTTGGAAAGCTGCACGTGCAACCTGTCCCCAAAAAAGGATCCAAGTCTCTTCTAACTATAGACCATATCTCTTCTTTCAGTTGTTTGCAAGGTAATGAAAATTCAATTCCCAAATCTTAAAGTATCTGAGAAAACATAAGATTGTTAACTTAGCAATTGTTAAAAGTTAACAACGGTTTAGAATGTGTTTAAGAAAATATCAGATTTTGACAGGTTGCCTAATAAAATAATTGACTAACATTGATAATGACGTTTTAGATATTCTAAAACCGTTGTTAACTTAGGCAATTGTTAAAAGTTAACAACGGTTTAGAATGTTTGGCAGTAATATCAGGATTTTGACAGGTTGCCTAATAAAATCATTGAGTAACATTGACAATGACGTTTTGTTAAACATTCTAAACCGTTGTTAACTTAGCAATTGTTAAAAGTTAACAACGGTTTAGAATGTTTAAGAAAATATCAGATTTTGACAGGTTGCCTAATAAAATCATTGAGTAACATTGACAATGACGTTTTGTTAAACATTCTAAACCGTTGTTAACTTAGCAATTGTTAAAAGTTAACAACGGTTTAGAATGTTTAAGAAAATATCAGATTTTGACAGGTTGCCTAATAAAATCATTGAGTAACATTGACAATGACGTTTTGTTAAACATCTAAACTTCATGTTAACTTAGCAATTGTTAAAAAGTTAACAACGGTTTAGAATGTTTAAGAAATATCAGATTTTAACAGGTTACCTAATAAAATCATTGAGTAACATTGACAATGACGTTTTTGTTAAACATTCTAAAACCGTTGTTAACTTATAATGTTAAAAGTTAACAACGGTTAAGAATAAATGCTAAGAAAATATCAGATTTCGACAGGTTGCTTTAATAAAATCTCGAGTAACATTGACATTGACGTTTTGTTGAAACATTCAAACTGTTAGCAATTGTTAAAAAGTTAACAACGGTTTAGAATATTTCAATAAAACAGATTTCCTTTAATAGGGTTGCTCAATAAAATCATTGAACTTGACAATGACGTTTTGTTAAACATTCTAAACCAAGTTGTTAACTTTAACAATTGCTAATTCCATTGCTAAATTTAACAACGCGATCATCACTCGGCCGTAAACAACAGGGAGCTGTTACATATACTTAAAAGTATAAATATTGGTCTTTGACAACTGTCAACAGTCAACTATATGTGTAAAAAAGTGTGCAAAAATATCGCTTTTTAGATCTACGAAAATAAAAAATATTTTTTTTTACAACCGTACAAAAATCGGCATGTGTGCAATAGTTGAGTAGGAGAGGGTAGCCTTATTAAAAATTAGTTTATAAATTCTAGTTGGTCGGGGTGCACTTGAATGTGTATTTGAATGTACAAAATATGATGTTACAAATGTTATAATAACACAGTCAAGTAGAACGGGGACAACTTAACTAACGATATTTTGCATTTTTATAGACAATAGCCATAGTAGTGAAAATGGAAAGTTGGTTAAAAAAAATAAGCAAAGTGAGAAATACAAATTCCGTTTAAATTTTAGTTTTTCCTCGTTAAATTTACGTATACTATAATTTTAATGGGACTATGTTTGTCACCTTTTATTATCAACTATAATTTAAGACAGTGATGTTTTGTCATTATTATTACAGTCATAAAACCTAAAATAAGTTATGTCTTTTTGAAACACACTTTGGAATTATGTGCCACATTTTACTTAAGTATTTAGAATTAATGTTTTTAAAATATACAGTTTTATTATTTCAATAAAAACTTATGAAAGAAAATGTTTTAAAAACTGACATATCCACGTTGATTTTTTTAAGGTGTAACTATCGGATGTGTTATAAGAAATGATTGGCAAAAGTCAACACTTCACAAAATAAAACGTCAAATCAGCTGTCACGCAGTTGCTTTAACCCAAGTGTTTTGGCCTAAAAACACTTTTCCAACTTTTATTTGGCCGTTGGTAGCCTTTATAAAACAATTTTTTTTTTATTTTTCTTTAAATAAAATTAATAAATAATTAAATAGTACAGTAAAGCTGAAGGAGTAGCAGAGAGAGAGCGTGCAAAATGCCCTAACTCATTTGCCGGAGAGTAGGGGGTTAAACTGGGCGCCACTGCTTGGTGCCAGGCCTAGCAGAGACCTTCCAATTAATTGGGAACTCGTTCAACTCTACTACCACATCAAAGACAAGAAAACTTTACTAAACAATATTAACATTAGAAAAGGAGACACTAGGGAAGCGCCAAATAAAACACTATATTTAAAACAAATAGTTAATTGAATTTATTAAAAAAATTTGTAATTTGCTTACAAAAATATATATATATATATATATATATATATATATATATAGATATATATATATATATATATATATATATATATATATATATATATATATATATATATATATATATATATATATATATATATATATATATATATATATATATATATATAAAATCGAAAAAAAAATGGTGAATGGCTGAATTATGTTAAATTTTCTATACAAATTTTTAAAAGAATAAATTTTTAAATATAAGTCTAAAAAAAATATATAAAATTAAAAATTTATAAGAATACTTATAATTATCTAATTAACAATAACTAAATGACCAGATTTACCAAAAAAAAAAATTACAATTAAAATAAAGGAAAGCCAAAAAAAGATTTAAAAACAATGTGGTAAAATTAAAGAGAGTCCTAAATTTAATTAAAAAAAATTATAAATAAGAATTGTTAGTGTTTAATTTTAATGTTGCCTGTTTTGTCGATTCCAAGTGATGGCGTGGGGCCAGCCACTACACCGTGAAGGGGCGATGGTGTCCAAACTACGACAACACATTACCAGTTAAATGGTCACTTTCCCTGTCCCGTCCCAAGAAAACTCTACCAAATTGATGGCCCCTCCAAACCAAAACGAAAACCGTTTCATAAATTAATGGCCCATGTGAAGAGAAATGGCCCGTCCGAAGAACCCCAAGATGTTAAGGGTATTTTCAACTGACAGGGATCCCGGGCGTCGAACTGCAAGTCCGGGAATGCAGATTTCTTTCCGGAAACACCCAAAAAAGGCAACGAAAACCAACAAAATTCACACAAAACCATGGTAACTTAAATGGGGAAAAATTTTTTGGGAAATTTGCAGCAAAAATCCTATGATGGTTTTGTACCAGGCGCTGCAAATTTTCCTAGTTCTCAGCTTGAAGAATGACGTGAAAGTCCCAATCGAAAAACATGGCCGATGGCCCTTCGTCCTTCCCCAAAGCCCCAGGCGCACGCGCACGTTGCTAATTCTGGGAATTTTCTCCCCCCTAAATTGGCAACCATGTTCATTTTGGATTCCACCCACCCCGCCCAAATAACAATGTTAATTTTTTAGTACATAATACTGAGGTAAAGCAACGAAAGCATAAGGTAGAATACCAAATACGATAGAAAAAAGAAGTAACCCGGCAATTACAATCAAATTTGGAGCCTTTTTCCAAAAAAAAACTTGCAAAAAATGAAAACCGACCTGCATTAAGGTAAACAAACTAAATTATTAAAAACAAACCTAGGAATAAAAACTAACCGTGACACAGCGCCGTATCTAGGATTTTCCATTTTTTTTTTAAATTAAACCCCGACCAAATAAATGTCAGATGGTATTGGCCTCAAGGGGAAAACCTTGGTAAAAAATTTTCGGGGGTAATACCACGAGTGCGTAAAAATTATCTGGTTAATTTTTATGCACGAGCGGTATTTAGGGAGAATATTTCTAGAAAGGAGAAATATGGAAGTATTATACTATTAAAATGGTTTTTTTGTCATACAATTTTCAGTTTTATGCAACATAATTAAAACTATAACTGAAATCCTTTTTTTTATTACTTTATCTATTTCTTCATCGTGTACATGACCAAATCGACCTATTTTGATTGATTTTGACGTTTCTAATTAACAATACAAACAAACAGGTTCAATTGTTTTGTGTTTGTAAGTAAGTGGAAATACCACGTTGTCTAGGCAACGTGAAATTTCCGGTTGTAAAAACAAATTTCCATACTTTGCAGCAGTTGTCAAAATCAAAGGGGTGAGTTTTCATATTTTGCCAAAAGAGCCCCGACTTGAAGGGGGGGCCTTTAACAAAATATGAAAATATCCGAATGCAAATTTACTGACAAAGCTTGAATGGAAAATTTTTTTTTTTATTTTTATGCACGAGTGTAATTCCGAAGGATATTTCCAAGTTAATAGAGTAAAATATAGTGTCAAATGTCACGATGACAAATGGCATTTCATCAATTAACACTGTCATCTTGAAATCGCTACTATAGCAACGGGATCTTTCGCTGTAATTTTTCGATAGTTGCACACCTCTTATAGCATTTTTTATACACGAGGGAAATATCCGCTGAAATTTTTAATTTTTTGCGTGTCTTATGGAAAAAAAATTACATATTATTTATTTTAAAATCTGCGAATAAAAGTTAATTAGATTTTTTTGGGAGCCTTCCTCCAAAAAAATCTAACTTTCAAAAGTGAATCTTCTATTTAAAGATCCGATTCTAAAAGGAATTAATTCCTTACAAACTCCCGGACAAAAAAAACCGGCACCCTGGATTTTTTGCTAAGTTGATCTAATAAAATATCGTAATTTGCAGAGTTTTATTAAAAACATCGCATCTCTTCTAAAACTAGAGATAACGAAATGAGTCAAAAAAGAAAATGTTAGGACTACATGTAACTTTATCAAAAAATTGTCAGTATTAAAAATAACAGCCCCAATATCTCTACAGGGTGTTTAAAACTTAGGTAAAAAAAACACACATTGATTCACCCGGTATAATAGCGCCCTATCGAACATGACCCATTTAAAAAAAAATCAGCACATTCCCAATTAAATTATCTATAAAATGGCAAAAGAATTGTAAAAATCGGATTAAAAACAAAAAAGTTATAAAGTATCAAACTTAGCAAAAAATCCAGGGTGCCGTTTTTTTTGTCCGGGAGTTTATTTTTAATTTGAGACAAATTGTTGATGAATGCCAAAATTTACCATTTTGATTACGTCGTTTTAAATTTCCAAATATTGACCTAAGATTATTAATTTTTAAACTTTGATCTAGCAGCCTCAAAAACCCCTTAGATTTTAAATTTTCATTTAAAAATTTTTGAAAAATATTTAAAAAAAAAATGTCTAAGAGTTACAGCATTTTAAAAGGAGGCTTAAATTATATTTCGCGGCTCGAACTTGGTGCTAAAATCTTTGACGCTTGATTTATCATCTGGATTATGTACGAGAAGTATCATTTGTATCGTAGTTACCATTTGTAAGTATAAAAACTACAAATGATCCGGATCCGTGATCCAATAAATAGAAATTGATTTTTAGGATTCGATTCCTTTTTTCCTTAAAAAAGGAATCGTAATTCGTATTGGTAATTCGACTCCTTTACGAGGATCCGGATCCGTAGATCGATTCCTTTTTTGCAGAGCTGTCAAAACTTGAAGTACTTCAAGAAAAATTTTACTTGAAGTACTTTTTTGTACTTCAAGTATTTTACTTCAAGTACTTTTTATTAGGAGGTACTTGTACTTGTACTTGATTAGTTTTTATGAAGATACTTGGATTTTTACTTGATTTGACCAAGTAAATTACTTGAAGTATTTATTTAAGTACTTGAAGTATTACGATGTACTTGAAGTAAAAAATAGTACTTCAAAAAAAAGTACTTTAAGTAAAGAAAGTACTTCAAGTAAATAAAAAGTACTTGAAGTAAAAACAATACTTCAAGTAAATAAAAAGTACTGGAAGTAAAAAATCAAACAAGTTAAAACAAGAAATACACACAACCGCTGCTGTTTCTATTGTATTGCATTACAGCGCTCATTTGAATTGGATCCAACAGCAAGACAAGTGTAACTATTACTGAGAATTAGACTTTTTGTTCTTTAAATCGGTCTTGTGTCAACGTGAAAATTATAAGTGCTCTGGTCTGGTGAAAACAACCTGCTGTAGGCACCCATATGAAATCACTCGCTTTTGACAGATGTATCGGATGCCAATGGGTGCCAACGCCAACCCGTTGGCAACAACAGGGAAATAACCCATTTTGGGAAAAACCCATATTTCCTATAATAGTTTAAGGCCCAAGCGCTCACCGAGTACGGCATTGTAGGCCTGTTGCCATAAATTTTTAAAACGAAATTTTACATTATTTTGGACATCGGATGCATGAGTTCCCGACTTTAAAGGGACACCTTTGCAACCCTACTTGTTTTCCCCAACTATAGTTTTTACCGACTGGCCTTTCTTTCCAATGATGTAGCGCTCATCCTTAAAGCTTTTAGGGGTTGTTGGAAAACCCCGATTTTAAAAATAAACCCTCTACTTTCCCTTTCAAAAATACTACTCAAGTATAATTTGTTTTACTTTAAGTACTTTTAATTACCTCAAGTACTTTTGGGTTTTCTTCAAGTACCCCTTTTGGGGTATTTCGTATTTTTTTTTACTTCAAGTACTTTTTTTTTACTTTAAGTACTTTGTTTTACTTCAAGTACTTTTTTTATTTTAAGTATGGGTTTACTTCGTACTTGGATTTACTTCAAGTAAAATACTTGGGTGGTACTTCAAGTACTTTTTCAATTTACTTGATAATGCAAGTTATTTTAAAAATACTTTTTTGGGACTTGTATTTTAAGTAATTTTTTAAAAATCAAAACTTGGTAATTGTACTTGAGGCCCATTTAAGAGTACTTTGACAGCTCTGCTTTTTTGAAGGATCCGTCGCAGCACTGGTTGCCAAATTCCCCAATCTTTTATTAAATAAAGAATTTATATTTTTTTCAGGTTGGTTCTTTTAATATAAAAATTAGTTATGTATTGTGGCTATAAAAATAGAGGGAAAGGAGATTATTTTGAAAATAAAAACAATTGTCAAATTTTCCACTAACCAAACGTAAGGAGATCTCGCTTTTAGGCGACCAGTTTGATCGAATGTGGAGTGAAATAAAGTCGATTTATAAAATCCCCAATAAAAAATTCAGGACCGTATTTAAAAAAAAAAAAGTTGATGACGTCAGCTCAAAGATGAAACGTCGGTGTGTAAATCTAATAACACTGTCTTGTAGAACAGAAAAAGTAGCAATAGGAATGTTAATTTTATTTTGTTATATCTAATTAAATAAAGTCATAGAAAATAAAAATGAAATCGCCAAAACTTGTTTTTTTTAAAAGTTTTCAGAAGTATTAGGAAATTATTAAACTTTTAAGGTGGCATTTTGATAGGCATCAAATTGCGCAACTTTGCCTCCGTACGGAAATTTACGCCCGGTGCAAAGTGTTGTTTTGGTGGTATCTTAATTTGACAATGACAAATGTGAAGTTTCGTGTAGTTAATCACCATGAGTGATTTTCCCAAAAAAGTAACTGAAGACCTGAAAGTACCCAAAGTTGGGAAAAAAATCTGTACAGTTTTATTTGTGGCGCAATTCTTAGGGGCTTCGCGGATTTCTTTCGAGCGAGAAAAAAGTTCATCACGATTCCGACGTGGAAACCCGCTGAAAATGGCCAGCCAAACGTTCCAAAATAAGTTTTCCCGCGAATATCTGCCAAAATATGCGAATTAAAGAATTTTTTTTGACAAAAATGAAGACCTCGAAATCTACTAAATGGCCTTACCGTTTTTTCGCAACACCAATATTTCTCGCAAAAACGGCCGTCGAAAAATCCATAACATTCCACACTGTATAGATAGCCGGAAATGACTAAAAATGCAGATGGGCAAAACAATTTTTTATCAAAACGCAAAAAAGATGGTAAAGGAAATTTTTTGGGATCATTAAACACTTGCTAAGGTCCCAATATAAAAAAGAAGTGTTAATAACAAACATTTTTTTAAATATCAATAAATTAATGAGATACTCTCAAAATATTGTGGAAAAACTTTTCACAACAGCGGCACGTAGAATTTTTAATTTTTTATCCAAAAAGTAAGACACGGGACCCACACCAAATATATACCCAATGATATTGGTCTCAAGGGGAACACTTTAGTAAAGAAAATTTTCACTTTGCAATTTGCAAAAAAAGTTGATTTTTTGGGAACCCTCCCCAACCCAAAGAATATCTAAGTTTCAGAAGCAAGGCATTCTAGCCGTAAAGAGCAGCTGAAATGGGAGGTCTTTTGGGTCCCGCTATCTCGAAAACTATCGATGTTTTAAAAAAAATTGTAATAACCATGTTTGTAGATAATAAGGCGATCTACATTTTTTGTCCAAACTAAAATTCTCCAATTCGCATATTTTGGCAGATATTAGCGGGAAACCCATTTTTCGGGCCTTGAGGGGACATTTTCAGCCCTTTCTCACCTGTTAAAGACCTAAGAATTGCACCACAGATTTATTTACAGCTTTGTCCCTTCATTTACTGGACTTAAAAAAACATAAAATTTTTACTTATAATCACAATAGTACTTAAATAATACCCGCCTTTGATTATGGGTATTATTGGGGCTTGTATATGTGAGGAGTTAACATATTTAAACATTGAAAATGTTCAAGATAAAGAAAGTTATTTATTTGTTGTGTTGCCAGACACAAAGGCTAAAAAAACAAGAAGTTTTACTATTTTTAAAGATGAATTTCCAGTAAACCCTGTTGATTTGTGTAAAAATTGACATCGTTAATATAAACAAGTAAAACGTGGAATATAATGTATGATCTAGAAATAGAAATGCCAAACTAGATTTTAAACGATTTTCGAGATTTGTAACGATGAATTAACTAATACCGCCATCCATTATAAATTCATAGAACTAAACAATAAAAGGGAAAGACAGGAGACCGGCTTCGTTCTCATCCCTAAATATCGCTATTAAAAAATTGGGGTTGGTGGTGGAAGGGTTGTATGTATTTTTTAATCCTTGCTGTATTCTTTTCAGGTGTTTTTTTTTATCATATCCAGGAGATTTTCCACATTTTCATAATTTAAACATTTTCATATGTGTTAAAAGTTTTATCTCACAATCATATACATACCTTTTTTTAAATATGCCATAATTCAACATTTAGATAAAAAAATTGTTTACCGGTCTAATGTTAAAGACAAGTAATGAAAAAAGGTAGTTATTATAAATAAATGACCTATATTTTTATATAATTATGTTAGCTTTAATTACTTTTTAATTAGCTTCATTTATAATTTATGCTATAATTAAAAACGGACAGTTTTTTAAACAACTATGTTTTATAGTTATTTCTAAATAACATCATATAAAATATCTCTTTCAATTTTCATAAAAACCCAGAAATATAAAAATTAAAAGCTAATTTAAAGCTAATTCTTAAAAAAACAAATATTTGACTTTAAAAAAATGGGAACCCCGGTTTTTAAAAACCGCAATGTTGTCCACTTTTTTTTAACTTAAACCGACTTGACCTGCAATTACCCGAGAACTTGTTGTTGGATGAGCCCGCAAAGGAAACCGTCACGCGTACAATCTCGAAGCAACGGCCGTAGATTGACGAAACTCTATAAAAATCAGCAACATATATACGAATTTATGGTTTTTGTATTGTGCGATTTTCGCGATCTAACAATAATTTAAAATAAACCCTTACCTCGTCTGGTAAAAGCAAAGCAACTAATTTTTAAGGCGTGATTAACAAGGCAAAAAATAAACATAAATAAGAAATAAACTATTTTTCTGCCCGGGCCCGCACTAGACACATTTTCAAAAAGGTTTATGTAGCTTTGTTATTTTTGGGTTTTCTAAAAGTTATTTGAAAGAGTTGTTTATTTTAATGAGTTGTATGCACAGTTAAAAAAAAGCTTCAACTTAGGAATCACCCTGGATACTTAGTGACATTGCTATCATGAGAGTATACGCTGATAAAATTTTGAAGGCATTCCGAGCCGTATTCTTTTGTAAAGGCATTTTTTGTTATATCAGGATTCGAATAATATAAACATGTTTACTTAATATTCAGTGATTTTTTTGGGTTGAATTTATTTGGTTTCATTTGTTTCATTGCATTATCATGCCTAGAGTTCGTAGAAGCGCTAATTTTACTCAATTTTCCGAATTTTAGAGGGGTCAGATAATCAGGTTACGTAAAGCCGGATTTTCTTTTAGAGAGCTCGCTAATCGGGTGAATCTAAACGAAGCTACAGTAATGAGATGTTGTCGATCGTGGTTCCAAGAAGGCCAAAATCGACGAGATAGAGGTATTGGATGCCTAGAACCAAAGATAATACTACTAGGAATAGATGGTTCATTTAAATGGGGCGCTCTGAATCAGTTCAGAGATATCAATGCTTCCGTAAATGCGAATAAAATTAAGTCGGTAACCCCTGCCCCAGCGAAACGAGGTACGAAACCATGTGCGACGTTGACAATGTCTGTCGCTTGTACCTTATTCGGAATACGAAGTAGCGAAAGCGGGTGGCTAAACGGGTTGTGTATTTTCTAGTCGCGTTTCATCACGCCAATAGTAAAGGCCTGCCGGCAACACTGATTAACTTTCGTTCAAGGATTGAAATGCATGGCGCGAAAATCTCTCGATGGACATCGGCTCGCGTTAGCCAAAGTCCATTAGGGGTATCAAAAATATAGCATTGAATGGTTTATCTTATCCGTAGTAGTATTATCTTTGCTAGAACAGAGTACAGAGCGACAGGATCGTTATTTAAGGCAACAAGCACTTAGAGATCGATTTTCCACAACCAGGGCAGTTACAAATCGGTGGTTTGATGTTGTCGGAAGGGCAATAACAACAGTTTATCGCCAAATAAGGTCTTTTGGACTGTTTTCATACCATCCCCATCTAGTACTATCTCTGATCCCACAGCATCGTCGGCAACAATGGTATGGAGTAGGAAGAAACTTGAATGGAATATGGAATGGAACTCAATCGTATTCAGCAATTAGTCCAGATTCTGTTTGGGCACACATGATGGCCGTGCAAGAGTTAGGAGGAGACGTGGTGAAAGACCGAAATTTCAATTTTTCATCTAACGACATATTTATCGCACTGTGAGTGTTATGGTATGGGATGCCATTGCTTACAGCAGCAGGTCACGATTAATGTTTATTCGAGGTAGCATGACTGCCCATCGCTATATCCACAAAGTTTTGCAACCACATCTGCCTCCCTTTTTGGAAATATTGCAAAATCCACTTTATCAGCAGGACAATGCACACTTCATGTCGCACGTGTTAGTTTAGACATTTAGAAGCGTCTGGTGCAAATTAGCTTCAGTGGCCTCCTCGATCTTCAGACCTTTCCCTAGCGAACATGTATAGTATATGATGGAAAAAGGTTGCAAAAATCACCGCACCCTCCTTTATAATCGGTGTATATCAGTTAGTGTAGATGGTCATTCCTCCAGCTTCTACCAAATTAATGCTGGGGTGCCCCAGGGCTCAGTGCTGGCACCCACGCTGTTTCTTCTACACATTAACGATCTTCTTCCACAATCAATCCCATTCATAGTTTTGCTGACGATAGTACCCTCCACTCTAGTATTCAATTTCTTAAGCCACCGTGTAATTCTGATTTTGAAAACAAGCGCAGGTCAATGCAGCTATCTCTTTCACAAGACCTCAAACTTATCTTGGATTGGGGCGCCAAAAATCTTGTTCAGTTTAATGCCTCGAAAACACAGTCAGTGTTCGCTGTTCGCGAAAAAGTCTGCCAATGCTCATCCCTTACATATGAGCGGCCAAGTTCTGCAGAACAAAGAGTCGTTTAATCTAGTCGGCGTTACTTTTGAGAATAACCTCAACTGGCACAAACACATTTCATCCATAGCTTCGGCAGCTTCAAAAAAGATTGGATTCCTCTTCCGAGCCAGAAAATATTTCTCTTCTTCCAATCTGTACACTCTGTATGTATCCCAAATCAGACCCTCTTTAGAATATTGTTCTCATGTCTGGGAAATGGCGTCCCCTACAACACTTAGCATTCTGGAAAAGGCGTTTTGAGGATTTTTTTTTGCCAATAAAAATTGCAATTGTTATTAACAAAAAACCAAAATTAGGCCATTTCGATTTTTGCTGGTATAGTATTTTCAAGATATAAGAAATTAACTAAAAGTCTGGACTGCTTTTGAATGCAGTAAAAACCCTTAAAATTAGCATTTATGGTACTATTAGGGTAGGTTGATCTAATTATCGCAACCGTCCGTACTGGGTCGTATTTCTACCTGAGCGTAGGAATATACCGGGTGTTGCTCCGCCGAGCGGGACATAGGGAATCCCATGTAAATTTTGAAGTAGTCAAATATTGGCTCCCCTAATTATTTTAGAAAAAAATGCTTTTAGGATTTATTGAAGAGCACAATAAGTTCCACCCAAAATGAAAATTTGAGCATTTTTCAACCAACCAGTAAAGAGTAAACTGCTTAAATACTTCTGCAACGTAGTATATCATTATGCACCCTGTACTCTAGAAATCAATAATAAAAACACCATTTCGATTTATCAGTGACAATTTAGATCATTAATTTGTAATGTCATTGCCAAAACTGAACAATTTTATACGGGAATTTCAAAAAGAATCCTCGCATTTCATTTTAGTTTACAGCTAATTCCAACACATGCACTCACAGTTACGAAAGACAATAAAACAAATTTGTCTACATTTAGAAATCAATTTATGACGAAAATATCAGGATTTAATCAAATGCTCAAATATTCCTCCATTAACTGCCAGACAATAACCCAAACGATTATAAAACTCATTTCTTACGTTGGCTAGTTGGTACATCGATATTCTGGCACATTCAGCGGAAATAGCATTCCTTAGCTGGTCTAAATTTTCATATTTTTTATTGGTATAAAGCTTAGTTTTTAAATGTCCCTATAGAAAAAAATCGTTTGGCGAAAGATCCGGAGACCTGGCTGGCTGGATATTGCGTGGTTCGGGCCTATGATGTCGTTATTAAATGCGTTGTTCAAGTATTCGCGCACAGCTCTGGTACTGTGTGCTGGGCAGCTATCCATTTGATACCAAATCTCTTGATTTTCACGAGCAAGATTGTTCAAAGCAGGCAAAATTTGTTCCTCTAATACCCGGTTGCAGAAAGCATGATTAGTACTTTGAATGTTTAAGGAAATGTCAGATTTTGACAGGTTGCCTATTAAAACCAATGAATAACACTGACATAACGTTCTGTTAAACATTCTAAACCTTGATTACCTTTTGTGCAACCCGGGGTAAAAGTTCCAGAAAGTACTCCGCATTCAAATTTCGGTCAAGGAAAAATGGTCTAAGGATATGGTGGCCCGCCAAAACATTAATTTTTTGTGAATATTGAGTCCTTGTCTCAACAAATCGATTTTGGTTTTGATTACTCCAGTACCGGCAATTTTGAATGTTGGGTTCGTTGTTCAATGTAAAAGTGCATTCGTCAGTAAAGTAAATATTTTGTAAAAAACCTCTGTCAGTGTTGGTCCTCTCCATCATCTCAAAGCAAAATTCCTGTCGTTGTATTTCGTCTCCGTCTCTTAATTCTTGGTGTCTTTCGTATTTGTAAGCGTGGTATTTACATCTTTTTAAAATTCTAGATATTGTGGTGTGTTCTTGTCCAGTATTTAAAAATGATGTGACATTGATCTGACAACTTATGAGTAAGAGGTTAATTTTTCTGGTATTTTATTATAAACTTCTAAAAGTACAGGGGGGTAAGAAGATAGAGATTCGTAATTATTTTAGCATTTATCTCTTAGCTGGCGGACTGAGAAGAGTTTAAATTTGTAAACTGGGTAAACTTATCGTGCTTTTAAATCCTAATAATATTTTTTTTCTAAAATAATTGGGGGAGCCAATATTGGACCATTTCAAAATTTACATGGGATTCCCTATTTTCCTTTTCCGACGGAGCAACACCCGGTATAAGTATTTATAATGTACTATTCGTGGATATCTTATTGCTATCCTGAACTATTCTCACCCCAGATGGCATGGTCATAAAAGACCAATTTCGAGGATTTTTATTGCAGTCAGAGATAATCGATATGTCTAGTCATTTTCTTATATCTTAAAAAATACTATAACTCAGACACCATAAAAGATAGTGGAAATTGCAAAAAAGATCCGTGAAAAGGGGGAAATTTCGAATAAAAAAGTCCCAACTCCCGGGGGTTCTATCTCCATTAATAATTTTTAAATTTTTCGTTTTAAAATGGGCCTCGCGCGACATTTTTATTTCTCGCTGGGTCAAAACCGAGGACGTAATATTTATTGAGAAATTTTTACCAATTATGGTATTTAACACTCTTAGAGAATTTAGTTCTGTTAAAAAATTTAAAATTAACTTTATAACTTTAAGAATATTAATTTTTTTTTTTCATTTTTTGTAAAGTTATAAAAAAATAAACAACAGATTTAAACCTTTATGGCATTATCTTGTTAAGTATGTATATAAGAAGGGCTCTTACAAAGCGAAAAAATTTATACAATTATTTAAGCATTTTTTTTTAAAACGTTGACTGCGGGGCCGATCATCTATACTTTGGCGTTGACTGCGTTACATATGGCCGGGGGATGGTAAACGATTTTTTTACTTCTGTGGTTACATATTGCCGGGGATATGTAGTACAAGTTTTTTGTCGGAAAACTTTATAGGACAGGTAAATCTATCTTGGACTTATGTCGCACATACTCCAGCGACTAGAACCCCACACTGATGAATAAAATTTTAGCAATAAAAAACAAATCTTAATAATTTTTTATTGAAAATAAAAAAAAAAAAATTGTTCTGGGGGTAGTCACAATATTCAAAATGAAAAAAAAACAAAAAAAATATTTTTTGTTGTGTGTTTCATTGAAACATTGAAGGCAATATCCCGGTTTGGTTTTTGGGCCATCGTCACAAGAGCTTATTATACGTCTAACTTTTTATCAGCGTCGCGACTCGTCATGGTTATTTGCAGTTTTTGGGAAACCCCGTACATGGTTTTCAAAAATTGATGCTATTAGCCGTTACTATGTGGTAATTAATCTTCATGAAGAACACTGATAAATAAAACTACTATGTTTTTTTTTACCACTAAAATGTTATTCACAATTATTGTTTACTGCAGTTTAACTCACAGA
>JAHBCN010014953.1:0-21737 GCA_019359885.1 Listronotus oregonensis
TTGCAGATTGGATTTGTATGCGGTTTTTTGAATTTGATTCATATAAACGGCTACAAACTTAATAAACACATTTAATTAATGGGAAATGAAAAACTGGATTTGTGTATTAAAAAATGCATTTTTAAGTTTACAATTATATATAATTTTTTTTAATTACAAACTATAAAATGCATTTTAAAAATTTATTTTTCTAATGCACAACGGCAGTTTTTCATTTATGGTTAATAAAATTTGTTTACAAAGTTTTTAGAGGTTTATACGAATCGAATACCAAAAACCGCATTTAAATCCATCTTACAGCACAAAAAACTCATCGTGCATTACTTCGTTTCCTCGACTAATATCTGTGTAAAAAGCAGTTTGTTGTTTTTGCAACATAAATATGTGCGGAGGGAGCCTACGCTTTAAATAGACTATCACATAGTAAGAAGTCAAAACGGCAACGCTGAGAGGTACCTCAGCAGGTAAAAATTAAATATTCTAATAAAATTCGATTGGCGGCAAAAAGTATTTATACAAAGGGACTGGGCGTCTATTGTGATAACTACAATTGTCTTTGCTAGAACTAAAATTGAACAAATAAAAGATGTCATGTAATTAATATTTTTTTGGAAAACTTCTAAAAAATGATTCTATTTATTCAAACATTAGGTAAGTGAACAAAAAAATGTTAATTTTTTTAATTTATTACCTGTATGCTTATTTTTAAGAGCCCAATACGATTTTCAATTTTACTCTTAACCTTGCTTTTTTTATTGTTACTTAATTAAACTCGATTAAAAATTGTCATCATTAAAAATATAATCTAACAGAAAAGTTATTGGTTGAAATTAATATCTGCCAGAAGTCAAAACAACATTTGCAAATAAATATTCGTCAAAAATACCATCTAATAAAATGTATTCTATCTAAAATGATATTTTTAAAATGATATATGTGTTAAAAATTAGATTGGTTAAAATAATATTTGCTAAAATTGACACTTGAAGCGCGTTTCTAATATTTAATTATAATTTATAATTTAATTATTTTTTTTTATTTTATTATTTTTTTAAACATACTTCAGTCTTATATAATTTGTCAGAATTAACGTTTTATATTTAACAAATTATGTGAGACTGACCAACTATCGTACCAAATTTGGTAAACAAAAAATGCCTTTGGCATACGCCAATAAGCCTCACAATTTTTCAAAATGGATCCCTTGCATTTAATTGTATTTTAAGTATATAAGAGGTCCCTTTTTTACAATTGACTCTATTCAAAAATTCGCTTTACCTCCATAGTAAATAAATATGTAAAAATTTTTGAAATAAAGTTGTAGCTTAAAATCTTAAGTACAACTCTTGGAATATTTTTTTTTGTATTTTACTTTTTTAAAAAGTTATATGAAAAGAATAAAAATTCACTTCAATACAGGTGTGCACAGCTAACCGCAGGTGAATATTCGTGGAGAAATTTGTTTGCATCGGTAGCTCTACTGTTAAAATATCTAAATCCAAAATTTTAATTCCCGACGGGTAAATTCAAGATTTTTAAAAAAAATGTGTATATTGACTGGGTTATAAGCAAAGTGTAGTACTAAAAATCTTTGAATGTGCTTTCGCAACCTGGCTACCAAGAAAATATTATATTGTCAGTGACACGCTCACTTCTTAGAAACCTTTTTTTTACTCTTTTAATATTTTTGTTAAGAAATACTGACATAATTTTTATTTATTTATTTATTTAATTAGCGCGTCAATGGTGTCATGGTCACAGTCTTTTCCAAGTGTTTTTACAATGTCCAGGGGTATCTGACATGCCTGTCTTTCCGCACTATAGCGAGGGCAGTCTATAAGTAGATGTATACTTAAAGGAGTTTTGCACTTTTCGCATTGGGGTTGGTCTGATCGCGTTATAAGATAACTGTGTGTTAATTTAGTATGTCCTATTCTTAAGCGAAAGATAAGCAATTGTTCTTCTCGTCGCACTGGGATATTAGGCCAGAGTAGCACTGTGTCTTATTTTGCGAAGTTAAGTAGCCGAATGGTTCCACTTTAATTGCCACGCACTTGTTAATTCCTTTTTGATTTCAGCCTTTTTTTAAATTGTATTATTTTGGAGGGAGCAGTGGTGGTCTAATCTAAAATATATTCTTTATACAGATTGATCATTTTACGTGTTTATAGTGTTGTCAAAAGTTTTATATATTTTGCGGTATTGTGTTTTTTTTAATACGAAATAATTTAATGTCTTATTGTTTTTAAAGAAATAAAAATAAATAAAGATAGTTTATGATAATACCATTTTTCAAGTATTGCTATTATTTGTTGGTTAGTAACCAGAAACAGTCACTTGTGACATTACCTTTTGTGTGTTTTAAATATTAGGTATGCCATATAGCTCAGTTTTATGACAAAAACATTTTTTTATGATACAATTTAAAGTACATGCTTGTATTTGTTTGTATTTAGAAAATAGTGTAATACTCCAATACCTCAAAGTATGAAACGTTTGGTATTAATGCAAATAAACCATTTAGTAATCGTAAAAAAGCCACATTTTTTTACCTTACTGCACTTTTTCATCTTATCATAGCCTTCTTGATATAGCAGTAGTGGTATTACCTAAAGCGATATCCATTATAATACTACTCTTTAATAAGAATAAATAAATACCAAAAAAGCAAACCTAATGTTTACATATATCAAGTTCTTATAAAAGTTTGTTTTGAAGTTCTGGTAATAACAAGTATCTTAAGTGCGCAGGTTATAAATGTTTGTATAGTTTGTCCAAGCTAACATTTTTGTGTTGGCTTACATGTTCAAAAACAAAAATTACTAGACTCAACGTCAAAATCAGCTGATTGGCATAAATAACCCAGTAATGGATTAAAGGCGTTTCAATTTTTGTATTAATTTTTTTTGTGTTTGGGTGTGTTATTTCGTGTTTTAGAGTAAATAGTGAGATTAGAGATTACTCTGCAGTGTTTTTATTTTTTTTTGTGTGGACTATTTGACATTTTTTATATTTCATAATGTATTTTATTTTGGACTAAGTTTTTATTTTTATTGGTTTTAAGAAAAAAACCACTACAATAGATATTTTTTAGTGTATAAATCACAATGATTACTGTATTTCCAATTTGGAAAAGCTTCGAAACCCACTTCAGAGCTGTGATGAGTCGGAGGTAAGAAAATATAACCTAATAAATATTTTTTGAAAAATGATGCTATCAGAATAGTGATCTTGCAAAAGGTAAAATAACTCGTTTTAAGAGTATCATAATCTAAAAATACATCCTCATATGTGCCAAATATTTTAAGATTTAAATATATTTATGAATGTATTTTTTAGGATCGCATAGTGGCAGTTGCTGACAATATAAGAAGCAAAATATGAAATTTATAAGTAACTTAGACTTAATGGAAAAACCAAATGTGCAACGCATGAGAAGGAAATTTTCAAAAGGTTTTATGGAAAATAAAAATTTAGGAGAAAATAAAAATCTTTGGGTGTTTCTCAATGAAACCTGGATCTTCTCGAACAGCTCTTTCCACAGGTCTTGGCAGGATGACGATGTATATTTCAGTGAAAAGGTAAAACACCCTAATGACTAATTATACACTAGAAAAAAAATGTACTTTCCTACACTTAAGGAAAAATTGAAGGGCCCAATTTTTTTAAATCACAAGGTAAAGCACTTTTACAATCCTCTAATAAAATTTTGTTTTGCCTTATAAATTATCACAGTTTTACAAAAGAGCTTCCTCTTGCACACCGACAAGCTGTAGAAGACCTGTTTCTCTTTTAGGAATATTTTTACAGCTTCTGCTCCGAAGCATTAGCTGTCATAATTCCTTCTATTGTATATCCCAATTAGAACAAATTAAAGTCTACTCAGATGCATCCCTTTATTGTCCACTTCATATTTCCCACTTTTTCCGCACCTTCAACTCTAGAGCTTCGAGACTAGGAAATCTTATCAGTAATTTACATCTGACTTCACTTTAGACACTCGTAGTATGTGAACACTTAGACTTTAAGCATAAGGGGTATCCTGAGAAAAATACACATATATGACAGATTGGGTAGATACCTCAGTTAGGGTCTCTTTCATACATAGGACATATGATTAAACCTGTAGCTCTTAGACAACATTAACCTACAGAACACACTTGCTGCATTCTTATGAAACATTAAAGTATATTTAATTAAAAAACTAAGGAAATTCTTATATTTTCTTTAGATACATTATTTTACATCCTGGATTCAGAAAAAGGATTTGTTGATGGTGCCAGTAGAAGTTTTAAATCTAAAACAAAAACAGGAGATTACCATGGCCATATGAAAGCTGAAAATTTTGAGAAGTGGGTTAGAGATGATCTACTACCTAATTTGAAAAGGCCTTCATTAGTCATTTTAGGTAATGCCAGCTACCATAGTAGGTTGTTAGAAAACTGGTTATATAGTGGCGGGAAGAAAGAAAATATGGTTAAATGGTTAAAAAACCGAAATATTCCTTTTGCAAAATCGGCGCGAAATAGATTTTGTGGTGCTTGCAGCGCCTACCAAAGTCTCCCAAATCTTATGTCGTCGATGCTCTTATTCAGGAGGGTGGTCATCAAGTGCTGCGCTTGCATCCATATCATTGTGAATTCAATGAATTGGTACATATTTTAAAATAATAAGACATTCCTATTTTATGGGACCCACATTATTAGTATATTAATAAGGTAAATGGTAATAAAAAGCATTTACAAGTTATCTTCTTTTTACTTTTTAGCTTTTCTTTATTAAACTCCTTTTACTGCTTTTAATAAAAACTAAATATTAAATGACTATTTCATTTAAACACATTACATCAATGGCCACAGAAGTGGCCAAAATGCTTGTACTCACAAGCATCATTTACATCCACTGCTAAAACGCCAAACCTACCACTTTGTCTGCTCTCTTATCTTAAAAGTGTCCAGACTAGTATCTGCTGCATGCAGATTGCATACATTTTTCTTTCGTCATTACATACGCTTTTCTCATAAAAACCCCTGGTGGACACCGCCACTTCTAAAGCCTCAAACACGACCTTCCAACGTTTTTGATAAATTTATTTTATAAAATATAAGCATCTTATTGTGTTAATGATACTCTGAATAAATAAATGATTATTACTGTTTTGTTTTATTTATTTTATAATTTAATATAGGAAGTAGCTAATGAAGTTATATCAGATGAAATAAATCGACTTATCTTTAGGCATCTTTAACAAATTGTAAATTTGCATAATAAGGGATATTGAACCATTCCTTATTTTGAGATATTTTATCAGGATATTTCAATTCAACTGTAAAGAGTTTGCCTGCAAATATAACAAAACATAACAGGTCTGTTTGATATTCAGAAATAGTGTACACTATTTTACATTTTTTTTTACGTACCCAAGCACTCTAATTGAAGGTTTATTTAAGGACTAAGTGTGTACAAAAAGTGTAAAATAGTGTAAACTATTTCTAAATAACAAACACTTAATAAATAACTATTAATCTGCACTAGATAGGCGAAAATAATAATTTTTAATAAAATATTATGCCCAAACATCAAGCTTTCACAATTTATGCAAATATATGAACAGCAAGAAAAAAATACTAATGAATTTAGTTATTGTAATCTAACAACAATTTTTTTAAGATATTAAAATTTTGAAACTCCCTTTCCTCAGTACGGTCCTGACTAAAATCTTATATCAGCCAACTTAAATTTGAAAAACAAAATTTACTAATATGTAGGGTTATTCGCATTGCCAACCTAAAAATGTTAGCTTGGACAAACTATAACAATAAAATAAAATTTTATTTTCAAGGTAACAAAAACGTTATTCTTATTTACAGTTCGGAGAAAGGGCACCTCCAATCTCCAACCCCGAGATAAAAACAGCCCCAGGTCCAATTTCTATGTTCTATGTATATGAAACCCTCCAGATTCATTCACAGTGTTTTTGTGCATATGGTAGTTATTAAGACATTTGTGATATTTATATTAATGTTTCGTTAAATAATCTGAAAAACAAAAATGTATTATTTTTAATATATTTACGTTTCTATTTTAATTGTTTAAAATTTTATTTCCATGACTGGGGAACGGCATTTTCCAGTGTCATTAAAATTCTTGATTTCACTCAAAACAGAGACGTTTAACTAATCGATGATCCCACTCTTACAAGTCTCCTTCTCTTGGCTATCGACAAGCTATGGGTAAACTGTCACTTATGGGGAAGGAATAATCTAATATAATTCCTTCCCCAGCAGCCCCCAATAGCGCAACACGTTGTAGCACTTTCATTTATTTCTTTACAGTCCATCTGGAAAGACTCCAAACTTCCCACTTTGTTCCTTTTTTCCTAGAATGCCCAGACTGTGGAAGCACCTGCCTGAAGAGCTATTTTCTTCCCCTACCAACCTTCAAATATTTATGTCCTATGTTAAGAAACTACCTCTTACTTTACTCGAAACACCCACAGTACGTTAAAATTTAGGTTTTAAGTCTTCGTGCATTGTCCAGAGTTAAAAAAAACGTTATTTGCAAAATTTCGCAAGCTACAAGTCTGGCTTATTCCTGACAAGCTTTTTTCTCACAAATAACAAGCACGTGAATTGTTTAGTCTTGTAACCAAAGTCTACTAAGACTTTATAAACTGTCTTAAATATGCATACTCCACTTTATACTAACTATAATACTTTTTTTGATAAATCACGTAGCAATAATAAACAAAAAGGTCTTGAACGCAGCTACATAATACTTTATGAATGACACGCTTTCTCTATCTATGGTGTCAGCTCATTGCGTCTATGTTTCCCCACATTAAAAAATCACCCTGTAGATATTTTGTAACTCATTAAAGTAAATACATGTATCTCTTTTTTTATCAAATTTAATTTATAGTGCAAACCTCATGGCAACTGTTAATAAGGTTATTTTTGGTTTTAGAGCAACCAAAATCTAATACTAAGAAGGACTCTATTAATTGAAATCCTTCAAGAAGTAACTATTGATAAAGTTATTACACTGACAATTTTATCAGTTATTTACCAAAAATAAAAAGCGAAACACATATTTTTAAAAATTCTATCATATATTTCTAGGAATTTAATTATAAAATAATTTTTTTGAACGCCCATGATCTTCCTGTTATTATAATTTAAAAAATGTTATGATTACAATTTCATGAACCGATGTCCTGAAGCTACAGAATGTAAAATAAATGAAGGCAAATGGAAATTTGATTAAGCATGAATTTTTGTAAGAGGACGGCAATGAATGGACTTTTCCCAATATTCATACTGTCATAAGTATTTTTGTTCGATGATTAAATAACGACTCTTAAACCGCAGTAATGATCGTTTATATTTGAATAACTACGTTGGCGTACGGTAATATAATATAAAGTAATATAATAGAATAATAGAAGTAAATAAAATATTGTAATTTTGTTTTACTGTCATAAAAGGTAGGTAAGTGTTCATTATTTTGACTTACAAAAAACCGGAAATTAGAAACGAACTTTAAGTATTTTTAGCCTTTTAATCATCATTTTTATTAACTTTTAATCGCATTTGTTGGCAAATAAATATTATGTCTAAATAAGACTTTTGCTAATATTCGTAAAAATAAATAATTATTCCCAAAACAACCCAGCACCAGGCCCATTTAAAATTAATTTTTATCTTATGTTTATTTTTTTTATCTCTATAACAGTCCACGAAGGCTTATATGAAGCCTTAGCAATAGGTACTGTGGTTGCTGTGTCTTTTAATGTTTAAGATAATTTATCCTTCGATTCTGTCAACGCTGTCCAAGCACCGAAACATGCAGATATGCCCGCTCTAGCCTTTTGGCCATCTTGGGCAAAAATCGGAATTTCCGCCTCAGAAATTGATTTGGAGGTAAAGGGAGGTATTGAATTAAGTTAAAACTTAAATAAGATTTAAAGTACAAAATACACACAATTTTTTTTCAAAAACAAAAAAAGTTAGCTACATGCAAATTAACAACTTAAAAATAATTAACAAAAAACTTTCAACCTCGCAAAATCTTTAATTACTTTAAATATTTTTCAATTCTTTACAATGAGATAATAAATTCTCTTTTGGCATATTTTTTTAACTGCACATGTCATAAAGTAATTAAAAATATGTACTATGGTCACTTAGAAGTTTAAAACAACTATCTAGAGAATTGAGGGCTTGATCAATTGTGAAAAAAATCTATTTTCTTTTAGGATCTTCAAGCACTTCATCTCTATGTTCATAGAAAAACTGAGTTTTTGATTATTAGCACAGAATTATTGCATTATTGCCTTAATTAATTGTATTTAAATTAGCGTACATATTCTATCCGAACCCTTAGTATTACAAAAGAGAGTACATATAACTATAGTGGAAACAAATATTTTAACTTAACATATTATATGCTTCTGGACTAAAATAAGAAGTTCAAGAAGACGGCTCCGCCCCGCAGATTGATTTTAAAGCTTTTAATAAATTTATAATAAAGATTTTATTGTTCATAAAAAAAGGGTAAATGCCTAATGGACAAAAAATTAAAAATTAAATTTTTGGCTCCCAAAGGCGGCTTAATTTATTACCCCCTTCCCTAAAGTGGGCCCTGTCTATTACTTACCGTGCCTAGCATTGCTTAACTTCGCTGATCTCACGGGTAGCGGTGTTTCGACGCGGCAACGACTGTTGGCACATATATGTCTCTCGGGCTCCGGGAATCGAACCGGGTCGCCCGCGTGCTAGACAGGGTCACTAACCACTACTCTACTAGGATGGGTCATTCCATCGGAAATCATCCAAAAAAAAATAAATGGTTGCTTGACCATTTTTATTATTTTTTATTTTTTAATATGTTGATCCTACATACCAACTAATAACAGACATACAAATGGTGTTTGAAAAATTTTTATATGCCTTCGTTTACCTTCAGCAGCTGCGTTTCCAAGATGGCGGTGACTCAATTTTATCAAAATCGTCGTTTGCGGAAACTCTTATATCCCTTGAACCATATGAGATAGACCAATAAAATAAAAACCCTGTTGTACATCTTTAAATCTGAAAAATGTAACAAATTTTTTTTTTTTAAGTATGGAGGGGATGTTTCTGAGAGTTCAATTTTTTTTTTTTTTTTTACATGTCTGGAGTGTTTGTATACAAAATATTAAACTTCAGGAGACTACCCTTTCCAACATATTAAATTTTGAAATTTTAAAATTTCCGAAAAATTTAAAGTTTGGGGGTTAATATCTCAGATGGGGGACCTCCATAAAATCTGAAACTTTCAAAAATTAAAGTCACTTTTGATACCTTTTGAATAAAACAAGTTCTTTTCTTTAGACTTTTTTAATATACAGTGTATAAATTTTCAAAAATCGCAAAAAAGCAGTTATATTGCACGTTTCTTAACAGTTGTTAGAAGTGAAAAAACTGTATCATCTATTACATTTTAACTTAAGAGCTACTTCAAACATAATTTTAAGAAAATATTGATCAATATTTACATAAATAGGCCTCAAAAAACACGTTAAACTTTTTTAACCTTGGGTACAAACACTCAATTCTACTTTTAAAAGGTACTTTATAGCCAAGTAATAATTTTTCAAGATTTTTTTATAACTATTATTTTATGGCACTATTTAAATTCCTTATACCTAATTAATTTGGTGCCAGAATTCATTTTAGATAGATCTTATCATGCATTACTTTTTATTGGAAATTTGCTGAGACTCATGTCATAGCCTGTTCATGACATGCAGCAACATGAAAGCTTCAGATAGAAACAAGCATTAATTTTTTCAGATCAGTTTATTGTGAACTGCGATTGAGAAAGGGTGTTTTAAGATAATGATATTTTATTTTTTAAAAGTAATTTTGTGTCATTTAGTGGTATGTTCTTTGGATAAAACGGAGTGCAGTGTTAGTTTATTAACTAAAGAATCGTGTCACAAGGAGACCTATGGTAAAATAAAAAAAGAAATTATTAGTTTTAATGACCTTTACGATAAAAGCCAAACAATACTTTTATTGAGATTAAATTCAGATAGTATAAACACTTTGTGTGACTTTCACCACAAAAAATATTTTCATACCACAGAACATACCACAAAATCACACAAAATTACTAAACAATAAATATAATTTTCAATTGAAGCTTCTGAATAACTTTCCAAAAATAAAATATCATTATCTTGAAACACCCCATCGCAATCACAGTTCACAATAAACTGAGCTGGACAAAGTAATGCTTGTTTCTATCTGAACCTTTCATGTTTCTGCATGTCATGAACAGGCTATGACATGAGTCTCAGCAAATTTCCAATAAAAAGTAATGCATGATAAGATCTATCTAAAATGAATTCTGGCACCAAATTAATTATTAAGAATTTAAACAGTGCTATAAAATAATAATTATAAAAAAATTTTGGAAAATTATTACTTGGCTATATACCTAGGTGCCTTTTAAAAGTTGAATTGGGTGTTTGTACCCAAGGTATAAAAAAAGTTTAACATGTTTTTGTGGCTTATTTATGTAAATATTAATCAATATTTTCTTAAAATTATGTTTGAAGTAGCTCTTAGGTTAAAATGTAGTAGATGATACAGTTTTTTCACTTCTAACAACTGTTAAGAAACGTGCAATATAACAGCTTTTTTGCGATTTTTGAAAATGTATACACTTTACATTAAAAAAGTTAATATATTGGAAAGGCTAGTCTTCTGAAGTTTAATATTTTGTATACAAACACTCCAGATATGTAGAAACAAAAATTAAAAAATTGAACTCTCAGAAACATCCCCTTCATACTTAAAAAAAAATCTTAAAAATGACGATTTTCACTTTTTTTGTTATATTTTTTAGATTTATTTTACCTACTTCCTAAAACTTACCTTTCCAATCGTTTGATATAAAGTGATAGCCCATTTTAAGATGTACAACGGGGATTTTATTTTATAGGTTTATCTTATATGGTTCAAGAGATATAAGACTTTTCGCAAATGACGAATTTGATGAAAATGAGTCACCGCAGCTGCTGAAGGTAAACGAAGGCATATCAAATTTTTTCAAACACCATTTTGTTATTAGTTGGTATGTAGGATATTAAAAAATAAAAATATTAAAAATGGTCAAGCAACCACCCTTGGATGATATCCGGTGGAATGACCCGGTAAGCAAAAATAGTATTGCAGAATAATTTTAACGGAGTATTATCTCACATGCAAAATCATATTTAAAAAAAAGATACCAATATAGGTAATGTCACGGGCGTAGCTATGGTCGGGCAAACCGGGGCAGTGCCCCAGGACCCCGAAGCCCCGCTAAAACTTTGTTTTTAAGTGACAACTGTAAACTCGTTTAAGTACTTATTGATATCTATTTAGTACTACACTACTACGGTACTAACTAGTCATGACTGCCAATATTATTATTAATTTAATTAATTAGGTAAAAGTGGCTACCGCCATCTCCATCTAAGATAGTTCAACAAAATGATGAATTTATACATTGTGAAAGTCATAATTTAATGTTTTTAGTTATTAACGCTGCCGTAAATTGTTGCAAAGAGGTTTCGCAATATTTTGCCACATGACAGAATGAATATTTCTTTTTTTGGCTTAAGTAAAAAAAGATGGGACCTTTTAGCATCTTTTACCACTGAGTCAAAAACAATTCTAAAAACATTAAATAAATCCAACTCGTTGGTCAGGAAGAATCTCTTCTATTACTGCTGTTAAGCATCTTTTCCTTAATAATATTAAATCCCTAACAGAAATAGAGTAACAATCACACAAAAATGTCGAAAGAAAAGAAGCTTCTCCCATTAAGAAACAAATGTGTAACTTTAAATTTGTATTTATTTCAACAATGTTGTGCCAAGCGAATCAAATGCTGTTTTAGAAAAAGTGGAAAAGTGTCTAACCCTATTAAGATCCTTTTGTAAAGAAAGAAGCTGTAAACCAGCTCAAGAAATTATTTAAATAGAATTTAATCAAAATCAAGAACGTCAACTAAAAGTAAAAAAAAACATTTTGATGAACTTTTAAGTAGTTACAGATTTAGTAATACGGGAATTTTATTTAAAGTCAATGTTTTTAATTTAGTTACTGACTGTGTTGTAGGACAAATTTCTAACAGATTAGAGAGCATGAAAAAAATTAATAATTTATTTGATTCACTTGTTTTAAAAACAATATTAATTTCTGGCGAAACGTGCATTAAAAATAAATGTACGGCCATTTATAAAAAATATTCCGAAATATCTGATTTAAATAAGCTGGTTTTTCAATACAATAATTTAAACATATTTGTAAAACAGACCCTAAAAAGATTTAGCAGTTAAAGAATATTTAAATATAGTTTTAAGTAAGTATTGCATACTTACTTTAAACTATCCATATTTACTAAATATTTCTTAAAAGGAATAATTTTTTATATAGGTTTGGTAAAAATTTTTACTCTTTGCTTATATTAAATATAAATATTTTTTTGCATATATTTTTTATTTTTGGTTAAACTCAGGAGGGGCCTCAAAAAATTTTTGCTCCGGGGCCCCATGACTTCTAACTACGCCACTGGGTAAAGTACAAATAAAATTCACAGGATTATCTGAAAGAGATACAAATCATATCATAGTTCACGCTTCTTGCTACAGAAGAAGCCAAATGCATAGCCACAGGAGTAATAAAAATGTGTATCTGCAAAATAAGGTAATTTTTCAGCCAAAAAGCAATTCACCAAACAATAATGGTCAAAGTGTGTGCTTTTGGTACTTAATAGCGGCTCTTTATTGGTTGACTATTATAAAATAAAGGAAGTAGCAGAAAGGATAACAAAGTTACAACTGCATTTTGTTTTCCTAACGACCAACATATTTGCTTGTTAAGAAAAACACGCTGCATTTAATCTTTATTCTGGTAAATAAGTTGAGTTAGATACCCAAGGGTTGAACTAACGGATGCGTGACGAAGTCAGGTGACCTTCTGGAATACCGCATAAATGCAGTGCATGGTGTTATTAAAATTACATAGTGTCAAAAAAACGAGAATAAAAAAACCATAAATTAATTAGACTCCGAGAATTGATACACAGAGTGAAAAAAAAACACGGCGATGTCTATATGGGTGATTTTTCAGGTCAATTGACATTCATGATAAACATTCTAGTAGTCCAGGGAAAAAAACATTTTGCCTCGCAATTTTATCAAAACGCATAGAATGACTTCAAACTTTGAGAGTAGGTAGGGAATAATCCAAGGATCAAATTCTATATCATGCCGAAGGGCACCTTTACCTTGAGGGTTGCCATCTGTCAAGATGGCGTCCCTAACGCTCTTCAAATAAGAGAGTATTCAAATACTCACTTTAAAACCCGTTGGATAGGAACACATAAACCTGTAAGGTGGCCATCAAGATCTCCGGTTCTAACACCTCTAGATTCTAGATAATTTAACGTTGGAAAATATAATATATAAAAAATTCAGCTTAACCCAACAAGAACTTGATAATAGAATTCAAGGGGCATTTGCCGAAATAAAACCATTATACATCATAAATACCCTAAAATCCGTTCGGAATGTCAAGAGTGCAATAAAAACAACAAAGGTGCTTTCGAACATTTGCAATAATTTCCGTTATTTTTTCTTTTAATCTGAATATTTTATTTCGCTTCAAGGTTTTATAGTAGAAAAAAAAAATTCTTTGCGCCTACTAATTTTTTCACCATTCGCCAGTTAAAATATATTTTGTAAGGTCTTTCCAGCTATAATGTCAACACAGTTCCGTTTCTAAGATATTAGCTTTTGTTTCATAGCCCACTGTAATTTAAAATAATAAAGTTTAAATAAATTGCATGGAAAACCAATATCATCCATACTCCTTTAAATAAAAAAAAAAGTAATATGCTATCGTTTTAGATGAAAATATACAAGGTGTTCCATTTAAAAAATTATGTTAGGTCCGACTTTCTTACCTGACTCCGTTTACTTATTTTAAAAATGGTGAATTGTTTTACAATCATTATAAAGAAACATTTATATAAAACGTTTTTCTGTATCTCGTTTAACAAAGGAATTATAGGATCATTTTAAATATGACTATTTTTTTATTTTTCTTACTATCTCTTAAGCGAGCAAATATTTTCAAATCTCGATTTTTTCATTAAGGGCGCATGACACCTATATTATGTTTTTGATAGCACTTACAATTAGACACCCTAAAGAGTGTCAAAAATGGGATACCCTCTACATTGAAATTCAGTCGAAACGACTTGGAGAAGAAAGTCAAACACTGTCAATGTGGGTGTAAATCAGTTAGCCAATACTGTTGTAAAGCAAACGGAATTCCGCCCTGAAATAAATTAAAGCAAATATTAACAATTCCGAAAAATAAAATAAAAGCTCATAAAACGGTCTTCTTAAGGAATTTCCTAAATATTATCTTGCACCTACTTTTTGCTTATACCTACTATACTACTTACTACCTAATTTTTAAATATTTTTGTATTTTTTTTTTAGATGTCTGCAGTTAAAACATAAGCATAAATATATGTTTACAATTTAAAATCCTATTTTAAGCATTAGAAATATAAACCCTACATTAAATAAATTGTGTTTGTTTTATTAAAAGAATATAAACAATGCCTGTTATATAAACAAAACAAATGCTAAGTTAAAATATAGCCGGATAAGAAATTGGTTTTTAAATAGAACGGCATAATAAAAAAACTTACCATAATGACATGCCTTGTCAGTCGGCTAAGCTTTTTTATTATTCCCTTGTCATTATGCCGTGCAACCAACCTGTGATTCACGTATAATTAATAGACCCAGCTATAGACACATATGAATTACTAGCACAACAATTCTACTTCAAAGAAACATATGTTTTACGTACGGATTAAGTACAAATACAGCAGGATCATTATTCATAATATATAAAGGTGTAATTACTGTTTAAGTTACTTCTTTATAGTATACATGTCAACTAGGGCTTAGTTTTATGAACATGTTGTTTTCTAGTAAAATTAATAGTGTAAAGTAAACTAAAAAATACTGCCTTTTCAATATTTTCAAGGGTGTTTATTTGTATTATATAGTTCTGAACTAGAGTAGTTTAAGTCCTTTATTTAATATAATTTAAAACTATTTTAATTTTTAATCTACTAATATTTTTTATTACGGATATGTTTTAAGCCAAAAAAATATTTTTGTTTATGCGTCGACCTGTAGATAATTAATGATAATTATTAAATATCTTGTTTTCCTGACCGTTTAAAATTAAAAATTTTTATATCTTCCTGAATTTTTAGATTTTTTTAATAATAGAAATCAAAATGATGTTAATAATCCAAGGTATATGTTATTCTACAACTTTAATATATTTCATCAAAGTAAAAAAGTACATTTAATATCTTTAAAATTCTTTATCCCGAAAAATGCTATTATTCAAATCCCTTTCAAGTTAAAACCAGAAATCTCAAAAATTGATGAAGAATTTCATTTATAAAATACATTTTTTCAAAAATATGTTGGTCAAACCAAAAAATTTTTTGATATGTATTTATAAAAAATAAAACACTGAAATACATTAAGTTAATCCTCTGTGACTACCTAGCCCGACTACCACAAATTGTAGATCTTATAAATTTAAATGTTGAAATAAAATATATCAATGTTATTTCAAAAAATGCAAATGTTTCATCATACGTAATGTATGACTGTTTAACCAAACATCTGAATTGCTATACTAACAATCAAGGACTGTTAAACTGAGAGCTGAGAGTTTTTAATTTTGGGTTAAGCTAAAAATTTATTCAAATAAAAGAGCCAAATACAGAACGCAAAATCTTATTGGTCACATAATAACCTCGTGATGTGTATTTCTGGTCACTCATAGGCCACCCGTATAGCGTCGGTGGGTTGCTATTGATTATTCACCCTTCCTTTTTCCAAGAAGACTCTGACCGACCGGCAACAGATCGTTTGTTGTTACATATTTTCTAGTATTTCGTTAATGTTTTGTGGTTGTTGTTGTGTGGAACAGAGTCTCTGTATGGATATAGCTAAACTTTTTACAACATTTTCGACTTTGAACTTTGCTTATTAAACGGACCTTGCTTTGTTTCTTTGTTTTGGATTTTGTTTCTTGAATGGACATTTGCTTTATACTTTTGAAATAGCTTTATTAGTACAAAAGTAGGCAGCCCTGTAATGACCTAGAGCTAGACTTTCACGGTGGTCACCAAATCGTTGTTTAAAGTTATTATTTTAATTATCAGGAGATGGTTGGACTAAAAAAGGTGTTAGAAGAATGAAAATAAATTATTGAATGAAGAAAAGTGTTATTTTATTTAACATGCAACAATCATGTTACAATGTGCAAAACTTTTAATAAAAAAACAATATATTGCGCAATTCAACATCCATAAGAATTCAGTCAACGTACATTTACAATCCTGAAATATAATTTTGGTTTTTCTTGAGAAATGCTAATTCATTGAATTGAAATAATATGTACATATATATTTAGGTGAATAGTATATTTTGTTTTAATATTCCTTACTACGTTCTTCAACATTTTTTTAATGTTAAATTGATTAAATTTTTCATATCACCTTGAATGTTATGCTTTCTTCCAAACGACAATTTCCAATTATTGGAACAAGCTACGAAAAGTAACGTTTATTAATGCTTCTTTTGACATTTAAAAACTATTCCTTGTATTTAAAGTGCAAAAAGTGTTAAATCAAGTTTTTTTGTTGTCTTGACACTTTATTTTTCTCGATGTAGCAGAAGCAGTTACTGCTTTTACATTGTTTACTCCGCGAAGCCTAAAACGTTTTGCTCTGTTCTCAATAAGGACAAAATATTTATCCGAAGACGAAAAACTATGACCAGAAATTATAAATGTATGATCAATGGTGATAAAAATTTTATTTGCAACTGGAAACAAGTATAAGAAAACAAATATTTTTTCCGTTGCCCTGCGCAGTTGTCGGTTCATATACATTTTTTTTTATCACCAGACCAGGATTACCATGTCTGGGTTACAAAATGGCCCTTAAATTGCAGTAAATTAAAATGGCGCTATTGTTCCAGAGGACCGTTTTTACACCAATAGCCTGGTTGTTTTAAACTTTACTTTATATATTGCGGTCAAGGTCACTGGTTCTCATTGTGACATTTTAGCCTACTCAAATACTCTAAAGTATTTTACTACTTCCCTCAGCAAACTTTACTGTATATATTACGGTGAAGTTTACATCATACCCGCAGCTACACCAGCGCCTCTTTATTTAATGCTGTTCTGGGCCACTCTTTCAGCCAAACAGTCATAAAAGGTGGTGCTCCTTATCTCTCTACCCTCCATCAGGGTTAGCAACCCTACTCTAATTAATATAGAAATACTCTAATTATATTCCTTTTTACTATGTAATATGATGTCTTTACAAGAATCCTTAAATCTACAATTATTTTTTTAAATCATATTTTTAGACCGACAAAAACAAATTATGTAATTAATTTCAAAAAGTTTTGTTATTTGGCTCCGAAATGATGACTGTTAATACTATGCAGTAGAGTACATTTCAATATAGCGCCCCTAGCGTAGAACACATCAATAACTTTAATTGATGCATGTAAACATCTGCAAACTACTTAAAACTCCCAATAAAATATTGAGGATAGAGGTAAGAGCACCATCTCTTAAGGTGCTCTTACCTCTATACTCAATGTTTGGCTTAAAAAGTAGCCCCAGAATAGAATTAAATTAAGAGGCGTTAGTACAGCGGAGGGTATGATGAGAACTTGACCGTGAAATTTGCTGAGGGAAGTTATCAAAATATTTTTAAGTATTTGTATATGCTTGAGTAGTTAGTTAATGTGTAGTGTTTTAAGTAATTTAACCTAACACGTAAACCGTACAAAAACTTGACCAGCTTGGCGCTTTATTTATAAACGGTTCTCTGGAACACCAACGCCATCTTAATTTACTGCAATTTATATGCAATATAAACATTTCACCATTATTTAATGCGATAAAATTAAATTTAATGTATTTTTTTTTATTTACTACAATTTTTTCAAATTAACCATGATTTTGCGGCACTGGCACAATGCCTACTCTCCAGGGTTGCTAACCCTGCCCTCCATATATTCATTCTACAAAAGATGCCTTTTGACATATCAAATAAGGGTTAGCTGAAGGTAAAGAGGCGATTCATAAAACTTTATTAAATATAAATAATATGAAATTTTACTTAAAATATATAAAATTAAACTTTCCTCTGTACATCTAAGCCGACGCGTTTTATGTTTTTTTTTAAGATATTTAGGTTACTTCGTTTTAAAATGAAAGCACTGTGTATATGTATAGAATAATTATGAAATATGACCTTGAATAACACAGATTAACATTTGATCTACGAGGAAACGCCGGAAGCGATTAGGTGCTACTGGAGTTTTTGGGATCGCTAATAATGATAAGAGGGTCGGTTAACCTTCATCACGTCAGTTTTAAGGTCATCTGAAGGTCAAGTGAACAAAAAAACATTTAAAAAATCTGAAAAAACTCGTCGCTGATTCAGAAACCGGCGTTTATTTACTGTAGTGCATGCATGGTCGCCCAATATAATATAAATTTCTACATCAAGTAGGCTAAGTTAAAAATGAAAAAAAAGGTCTAGTTACTCTAATTATGGTAAACAAATTTAACATAAGGTTTAAAAATAAAGTTTTTTTCGATTTTTTTTGTGTTAATAACAGTGTAATTAAAAAAATAATTGTTCTCACCTTTAAAAAAATGTCGGAATACACTTTTGCTTGGGCGACCATACATGCACTATTTTTTTTTGAGAGTGTTTTCCCGAAAACGGCTAGCCTGACAGGTTTTTTACAAGAATACCTTTTTTCTGTCATTTATGCCGCGGAATCAGAATTTCCAAAAACAACTTCAAAAATATGACGTTCAATAAAAATGCGAACAAATTAAATCGATGTCTTCCCTGTCAGTATGCCCCTGATTAAAATAATAACTTTAGTAAAAGCTGAAAAGTACCTATCATTAAAAGCAATTTATATGCCACAATTCGGATGGCTATTCGAAACGGTTCCAGAGATATAAAATAAAATCTATATCCCGGTGCAATCTTTAAATCGCCATAACAACCTTATGACGTATAGACAAATCAGTGATCATATGAACTTTTCTTTATAATTTAATATGTAGAATCATCCCTAGAATTATTCGAACGGTATTTTTGGACATGTATAAGGAATATTAAAAAATTAAAAAAAACGAATATTATTTTAAATAGGCCAAGCTAGGGCTGGCTTTCTTTCTGGTTAATAAAAAAATATATGAGAACATTTTTTGTTTAATTTGCAGACAAGTAGTAAACATAATGAATTTAAAAAATTACGTTTGTGTTTAAAACCTATTTATTTCTCTACAGTAAGCAAAGATCATTAAGACCTTTATATTTTCTTATCAATTAATAAGAAGTAGTTAGGAATCAGTTTTTTGATTATTATTATTATTATTATTATTATTATTATTATTATTATATATATATATATATATATATATATATATATATATATATATATATATATATATATATATATATATATATATATATATATATATAATTTTAGTAATGTTTTGACATTACTCAATCAACGCTATTATCGTGATTTTAATGTTTGTGTGTGTTCGTTGTACTATACATCTTTGTTCTGTACATTTTCAATTTTAAACGTTAAATTAATGTTTACAAATATCTTTCAGTTGTAATAAATGTCAATAATATTATTATGGCTACCGGCTTAGCATTTTAAGTGCAAATAATGCAAATGACACGTGAAGTATCAATTAGCTTCAGAGAATAAAACAAATAATGATGCTTGTTACTCCGTCAAAACACGCTAAATGGCTACTTTTACACAATGCAATTTTAATTAATAGTTAGCTCAAATAATAGGTTCGGTAATAAGTTAGGTAGTTAGTCAATGTAAATGGCTTGTTAAAAGCGCATTAGGAAATATGAAAAAAATTGTAGGGTGATAAAGTTACTGAATGTACCTATACAAATTTAATTGTATTCAACTAAGTTAAAGAAAAATCTTACCGATGTATTAAAGATTATAAAGATATATTATAAGTTAAGCTTTATATCTTTATTGGGTTAATTAAACAAAAACTACTCTTTGTAGGTTAAGAGACAAAAGGCAAATTTTTTATTAAATTTCATATATACTAGGGGCAAGAGTTTGTGGTTTTTAATAAAAAAAGAGCATTTGTCCGCTTTTTGGTACTTTTATTTTATTCTATTTTAGACATATATTACGAAAACACAACAGCTGTAATACAAGTGCTAAAACTGACTTCATTTTTAAAGTCAAACAGATCAAGCGTAATTCTTTCTTCTCTTAAAACTAAAAAAATCGTCTGGGCTGGATAGCATACCAGCAATCGTCTTGTTCTCCCGAGCTTGCACCCATCCTAACTCGCCTCTTTTAAATCTCTGACGATACAGGTATTTTTCCGGAGAGCTGGAAAGCTGCACATGTGCAACCTGTCTCCAAAAAAGGATGCAAAACTCTCCCTTCTAACTATAGACCCATATCTCTTCTTGCTGTTGTTTGCAAAGTAATGGAAAATTCATTAATTCCCAAATCTTAAAGTTATTAAAGTATCTGGAAAAACAAACTCAAAACAGATCTTACATGATAGACAATATGAATGCCGTCCCAGAAGATCCACAGCTGTTCTTCTTTCCTTTGTCTCACATAACTGGAACAAGTCCCTTAAGTTTCTTGGTGAATTTCAGATAGTTGCTCTTGACATATCCAAAGCTTTCGATCAGGTTTGGCATGATGGGCTTCTTAACAAACTTCCTTTTTACGGTCTTCCACCTAAGCATTGCTTCTGTCTCTCCAGTTTCCTTTCTAATCGACGTGTATCAGTTACTGTAGATGGTCATTCTTCCTGCTTCTACCAAATTAATGCTGGGGTGCTTTAGGGCTCAATACTGGCACCCATTCTGTTTCTTCGACACTTTAATGATTTTCTTTCTGCCACAATCAATTCCATTTATAGTTTTGCTGACGATAGTACCCTCCACTCAAGCTTTAAGTTTTTCAAGCCAGTCAATAAGCCTGATTAGGAAACAAAGACCTTAAACTTATTTTAAATTAGGGCGCCATAAATCTTGTTGAGTTTAAAAACACAGTCATGTTCGCTGTCATAAAAAAAGTCTGCCAATGCTCATCCATTATATATGAGCGGCCAATTTCCGCAGAACAAAGAGTCGTATAATCTTGTGGTCGTTAAAGATAGCATACACATACACATTTAAATCATAACATATTTCCATTTAATATATTGGCTATTGGATTTGTAAAAACTGCCAATCAGCAACGGCTTAAAAGGGAGAGGGCACCGTAATGCATATATCATAAAACCCTGTAAAAGTGCTAGATATGTAGGAAGAATCAGAATGTGTTTTGCATAAAATTTAAATATGGATTTAATTAAAATTATCAATTATTACAGTAGATAAGCTAGGTCACTCCGGCGGCAAATTTCGTCATTTTCCCATAAGAAATACATGGGAGAATTTTAAGGTCCGATTTAGATTTTACTTCCGGTCTAGCACCAAGTGCCAAGCGGTCACCTATCTGCGGTCACCCATCTAAGTAGTAA